>JAQQSK010017733.1:0-10025 GCA_028658325.1 Potorous gilbertii | reverse complement strand
TCTTCAGTGAGCTTTTGAACCTCTTTTTCCACTTGGCTAATTCTGCTTTTGGAAGCATTTTTCTCCTCTTGGCTTTTTGAACCTCTTTTGCAATTGAGTTAGCCTATTTTTCAAGGTGTTATTTTCTTCAGCATTTTTTTGGGTCTCCTTTATGAAGATATTGACCCGTTTTTCATGCTTTTCTTTCATCTCTCTCATTTTCTCTTCCCAGGTTTTCCTCCACCTGTCTAACTTGATTTTCAAAATCCTTTTTGAGCTCTTCCATGGCCTGAGACCACTGGTTATCTATTTCAGATGTTTGGGATACAGAGGCCTTGACTCCTATGTCTTTACCTGATGGTAAGCATTGTTACTCCTCATCAGAAAGGAAAGGCAGAAACATCTGATCACCAAGAAAGTAACCTTCTATGGTCTTATTTTTTTTCCCTTTTATGGACATTTTCCCAGACATAATCCTTTCCACCCCTGCCTTGATCCACCCAGCTAGTGCTTGGGGTCTGAGATTCAAATGCTGCTCCCCACCCTCAGAGCTTTCAGTAGCAGGCGGGGCTGCTATACAGTGGGATTAAGTTCAGGTTCTCAGGTTGGGAAAGGGCCACCTCCCAGGCTCAGTTCCCTCAGGGGGTTTGTGCAGAGACCTTCCATAATGGACCCAACGTCCTGGTGAGCTCCTGCCTGCTCCAGGAGCCTCTGGCCACCTGCTGCCTGTGCTGTTGCCTCCTGAGGGGGCCTGAGTTATGGAGACACCCTGCTCCCCTCTCAGCCAGGCCAGAAGCCTCTCTCATTGACCTGTGTGACTGTGGGTGGAAGGACCTTCCCGACCACCGGAGATTCCATCCCCAAAAGCTGCTCGGATCTGTTCCTCTTGGTGCTGCGTGGCCAGGGAAGGGCTGGGCTCCAGTTTATCCAGTGCGTAATGGACCCTTGGGATCAGTTTTTCAGGGCTCTCTGGAACCAAAATCTCCTTCACTCTGCTGCTGTGTGACTTCCACTGTTCTGGAATTTGTTGGGAGTTCTTTTTACACGAAATCCATGGACTGTGGGTTCGGAGCTAGCATATGCGAATCTTTCTACTCCTCCATCTTGGCTCCTCCCCTCCGGAGTGGTCAGTTGTTAAAGGAACATACACTTTTGGTGTCTAATGCACAGGTATTTTACCCAAAATTCATCAGGAAATAGCCCAAGTCGGGGCTACCTGGAGGTGTGATTTTAGGCCTGAAACATCACTAAGTCAACCAGTGGCCAGGGCTGGCTCAGAAAAACCAGAATGTTCTCATCAATGTCTTGTTAGACAAGTTAAATGTAAAGGAGTATAGGTATGTCGACTGATCAGGGATTAGTAAATGTCATTATGACCCAGTGCAGTCAGTTAAGCCAGTGCACAGCTGGTTAAGCCTAATGAGTACTATAGGTACAGCTGGCTACTATAGCAGGAAGGGAGATAACCGTTGTTCCTAGGGCAACGGTTGTGTCCTTGGGCTGGGGGAGAAATTGCCTGAGACAGTATTGTAAGGCTAGGGAGAAACATGATTTCTAAAGAGAAATGTGATTTTAGAATTGGGGCCCAAGTTCATTCACCCAAGCACCCCATCAGATACAGTGCTGGGCCTGAAGTCAGAAGGACTCATCTTCCTGAGTTCAAATCTGGCCTTTATCTTGTAAACACCTTTTGACCAAATGCCTGAATCGCAAATCAGATGGTCTAATTATGGTACTAATGGTCTCTAGTTAAAATTGTGTTTTTGTGTAATCAATGGATTGGAGTTTGGAGAGACTTCAGGCATGTTGATACATGTCAAACTCCAGTAAGACATCAGGTCTGGGGGTCCCCCGCACCTCAGATGCCAAAGTAATCTTCCTAAAATGCAGGTATACCATATTTCTTCCCTCACTCAATAAACTTCAATGTCTCCCTACTGCCTCCATGATCAAATATAAAATGTTCTCTTTGACTTTTAATGCCCTTTAGGCTAGATACACTTACTCCCCAATCCCTATGCTATGATGTGGTTGACTTGTTTTTCTGCCCACAAAACAATTTGATTACCTGTTCCATGCTTTTTCACTGAATGTCCCCTGTCCCTAGAATGTTCTTTTAAGGGCTTTGCCTAATATTGGTACTCTTTTAGTTCAGTTTCAATTTGGGGATTAATTGAGGTATTTGTTAATCATTAAACATTGAACAGTTGATATAAAGCAGGTTTTCTCTGTCCTAACTCAGCAAGGATATGCAAGAAGGATACAGTGACAGACATCTCCAGCTTTCTGATCAGCAGGAGATAGTGAGTTACTGATGTCAGGTTCCTGAGCCTGAGAAGTCTAGATTCTGTGTGGGACTTTTTAAGCCCATAGATGACAAGGAAAGCTTAATTGCATGAATTCTGTAGCACTATTTGTAAGGGAGAGGGTGTAGAAAGCTGAATCAGAGGGGCCAGGGCCAATCAAGTCCCAAAGACTCAAACCTGATAATGGATAGGGAAACATTTTGAAAAGTTTGATGCAAATGTAAGTTATTATAATTTCTACACCCTCTCCTTTACAAATAGTGCTACAGAATTCATGCAATTAAGCTGATCATATGAAGTTTATTTTTAAAACCTTATTTAAAAATGTAGTTTACACTCAAACAGGATGGTACTATGTAATTCTCTCAAAAAAAAAAAAACTTTCACAATCCACCCTGTTAGATCAAATTCTTTCCAGATATCCAACCTCTCCTCATCCTAGTCAAAGAATTTCCTTATTTCTGGCCAAGAAATCTGGAGACATCTCTTTAGGTGAAAGAAGATCTGATACATGGAATTAACCATTCTTCCAAGAGAAATCTAATGATGCAGATGGGAAAGAAATTCCCCATAAATGCCCCAAAGTGCTCACAAAGTGAAGTAAGCAGAATCAGGAAAATGACCTACAAAATTACCAGTGTGTATGGTAACTAGCACCAAGGAAAATAAATCCAAACTGAATTCACTCTGAAGAAGAGATAAGAAAATCTACCCCATTCCCTCCCCATTACTCACTTCTTTGCAGAGGTAGGGCACTAGGGATGTCCCTATACTACTATTGCACATGACTGATGTGTTGGTTAGTTTGACCCAAACTTCTCCAACCTCTCCTCCTCCTCTTCATCCTTCTCCCTTTATTGTAAGAAATGACTTTGAGTAGGAGAAGGTAATGGAATCTATTGAGAAATGAAGTCGATGTAAAACCAAATTATATCCACAGTTTTTTGAGAGTCAACTGCACAAATATTCCCAGAAAACTCACTTTCCTTCATTTGCTTTGTAACATGTGTCCACAGCATCCTATTAATACAAGTGACTTTCAGCAGTTTCTCCTATCCACAACTGGTTTCTGATTTAAACATTACCTGTAGATAAGCCCTTGGTAGGTAAAGTAGCACTAAAGGTATATCAATATGGAACCCTTGAAGATCATTCATTTCATAACTATGTCTCACACAGGACATGTCAAATCCTGTTCAATGTCTTTTCCTAAGCAACTTCTGCTTAAATATTATCATGTTCAATTAGCACCCAAGGGTGATAACACCTAAGGACCATGGACTTCAATATAGAGCTCAGGGGCAATCTAGTCAAGTCAGGGAACATGAGAGGCAGTGTGGTGTAGTGAGTAGAGTACTTGCCTTGGAATGGAAGACCTAAACTCAAATTCAACCTCTGACACATATTGGCTATGTGACTAGGCAAGTCATTCAACCAACCTCTAAGGTCTCTAGACTTCTCTCTAATATGATGTTTTATGACCGGTATTGGTAGAAGGATTATCTTCCTTTGGGACTTCTCTTCATCAATAACTGCAGGTTCAGTTCTTATCCATGAAATATTAGAGCTGGGAGAGACCTTAGAGATCAACTGCTTTGACCTCCCGTTTTACAGAAAGAAAAACAAAACATATTAGGCCAGGGAAATGACTTGTCCAGGTTTACACAGTGCTTTTAGTGGCAGAAATATATTAAGAACCTGACTCTTTTGATTTACAATACAAAACTACCCCTTTCATAAAAATCTATCGTCAGAGTGATATTGTCTTTACAGATGAGGTCACACTGCTCTGCTGACTAGAAACTATCTATAGATAAGTTAAAATGGCAAAAGACTGGAGGCTTCAGGTGTTTGTGGGATGTATACCTAGAGTTGTTCTTCCACACAGGAATGTATGTAATGCTAGGCATTCCTTCAGATTTGTGAAAAAAAAGGCTAATGAAAGCAGAAATTAAAGCTTTACCCCAGAACACCCACATCTGGGATTAGAGGGAAGAATGATTTTTCTTTCTGTTATACTTCTTGCTATTCCCCCTCCCACTTTAAATCGTTTTATCCTTCTTCCCTATCCCAGCCGTGGGTTGTCACACCTACATTTTCATGAATGGAATGACTCTCTCCTTTGGCTTATCTTACCAGTGGCCCCTAATATCTCCCTCTACCTCTACTCCAGGGGTTGGAGGGCAGGGGACCATTGTCCATACCAGACCAAACTTTCTGGAGAACAGGTCGCCCTTCTCTCTAGGTGTAATGCAGCTTCGTAACTTGTCATTGCATTTCCTCCATATGCCCCAATCACATCCCAACCCAGGTTCAGTAATTGCAACGGAACTTAACTTGGGTACAAGAATTCCCGGTACTTAAAAGCTCTGGTAAGAAGAGATAGCACTAGGGATTGAGAATGGTATGGTTGACATCTGGATGCGGAAACTCTACCCTATTTGGACCAGAAGAGAATGAGAGAATCTTTGATAGTTGGACAAACAGGACTTTTAAAGACATCTTATTTTTTTAAAAAAAATATTGATTTGTTATTTTATTTCTCCTGAAATACACACGGAAACAATTTTTAACATTCATTTAAAAAAAATTTTGAGTTCCGAATTCTCTCCTTCCCCTCCCCCGTCATTGAGAAGGCAAGCAATTTGACATAGGCTATACATGTACAATCATGCAAAACACACTTCCTTATTAAAACCGACCAAAAAAAGCCCCAAGAAAAATAAAGCTTTAAAAAGTATACTTTAATCTGCATTCAGAATTCATCAGTTCTTTCTTTAGAGGTGAATAGCATTTTTTATCAAAAATCCTTTGGAATTGTCTTAAATAATTGTAATGCTGAGAATAGCTAAGCCATTCACAGTTGATCACAGTTGTATGATGCTGTTACTGTGTACAATGTTCTCTTGGTTCTGCTTATTTAACTTTGTATTGCTTCATGTAAGTCTTTCCAAGTTTTTCTGAAACCATTCTGCTGTTTCTTTCTCATAGCATAGTAGTATTCCATCACAGTCATTCATCATAACTTCTTCAGTCATTGCCCAGTTGATGGGCATCTCCTCAATCTCTTATTCTTTTGCCATCACAAAAAGAACTAGTATAAATATTTTTGTATATATAGATGCTTTTCGTTTTTGGATTTAAAAAAATCGTTTTAGGATACAAACCTGGTAGTGGTATTGCTGGGTGAAAGGGTATACATGTTTTTATAGCTATTTGGGCATAGTTCCAAATTGTTCTCCAGAATAGTTGGATTAGTTCAAAACTCCACCAACAATGCAGTCTAAATTTTCCCACATCCTCTCCAACGTTTGTCATTTTCCTTTTTTGTCATATTAATCAATCTGATACGTCATGAGATAGTACCTCAGAGTTTTTTCAATTTGAATTTCTCCTATAAAAAGCAATTTATAGCATTTTTCCATAGGACTATAGATAGCTTTGATTACTTCATCTAAAAACTACCTGTTCACACCCTCTGACTATCTATCAATTGGGGAATGGATGTTATTTTTATAAATTTGACTCAGTTGCACTCAGTATGATCTAGGAATAAGCTTCAGTTAGAGAATAAGATTCAAAGATATTTTTCTAGGAAAAACGTTTCCCATTCTTAAATGTGCCCTATATATTTTTTTCTCAATAAAAAGTGATCAATTCCTTTGTCCTCATTTTGGATGTGGTTGGTTGACCAAGAACCTGGGAAAATAATTTTATCTAAAAATAATTTTGCCGTAGTTTGCATCAGGATACAGTCAATCACATTATATGTCTAGACACAACTAGAATCCCTCTGAGAGAAAACTGTTCCAATCTCTTTGTTACCTGTCCTATATTCTAGCTAACTGTGAAGAAAAAGATAAATGTACTCTGAAGTTATTTTCATATTACCAAAGAAGACCCATAAAGATGGAGTTTTATTGGTCTAGTTATAATGAATAATTCTGTCCAATTGATATTTTATTTTATCCCAAACCATTCAAAAGTCACCCATGATTAAAATATCTGATTCTGTGCCATCTTCAACATGGTCCAAGGAAGGGAAGACTAAAGCTCAGCCTATAGTCAAATTCCTCATATATTATTTTTAGTTTTGCTATTTATCAGTAGTTACTGCTCTATATCCCTTTCTACCCGAAATATTCATTACTTCTGTGACACAATTTCTCAGCCTCAGATTCAAAATACAACACTTTTTATAACACTTGCCATTTTCTCATTGGTCCAGAGCATTTCTTAACATTTGCTGATCATCACAAGGACAGTCTATTTCACCTTCATCTAGAGATAGGGCGATGGAGAAATCTAAGCCATAGATTTAAGTTCCATGAAAACAGGAATGGTTTAATTTAAACAAATCAAATATATCCATCTATTCATCTATTTATCTATCTGTTTGTATGTATGCACACACACACACACACATCTCTGTGCAAGACACTTTGCTAGATGTAATGGAAGAAAGGATAAGAAAGGAGAAAGTTTACATTCCAATTTTCTTCCCTTCCACAGTTGCTCCACCTTCAGTTCTGGATGTTTCAAAGAGCTATGCCAAGAGAAAATAAGTCACAAGATCTGTACATCTTGGGACTATTTGTTACTTCTTCGTAGCCATTTTCTTCCCTGTTGCTATGTGTCTTTCCACACCTTTGCTTTTTACCCCTTTTCTATGAAAACTGTAAGCAAATTGGTGCTATCATTGTCTTTGGAAAAAGTAGGTCATTTGACATTTGCATGTTCTTCTTAGCTAATATAGTGCAGTGGATAGAATGCCAGCCCTGGAGTCATCAGGACCCGAATTAAAATCCAGCCTTAGACATTTAATAGCAATGTGAATCTGAACAAGTCACTAGACCCTATTTGTCTCAGTTTTCTCATCTGTAAAATGAACAGGAGAAGAATATAGCAAACCCAATCCAGCATTTCTGCCAAGAAAACCCCAAATGGACTCATGAAATATAGGATATGACAGAAATGATTCAAAAACAACAATGTCCTCACTATCTCCTAAAGCTTCCCAGACCAAAACATCCTTTCCAAACTACTACTTGCCTATGTATGTGGTCTCCTGTATCATCCAGGCAATATTCACAGCCCCAAGGACAACTATGAATATGCCAGTGTAATTTTTAATTGCAAAGTATAATAGACTCTCTGTATAGAAGGCAGAAGAAAAACCTTTATTCAGACACCAGAAAGCCTAATCCCAGAATCAGAAAGCCAAATCCATCATAGCAACCAAGAAGTCAATACACATTAGCACTGCAGGGGCAACACCATTCCCAAGCCTCCTCCCACCCCTACTGGGGCTTTTCCACAAGCAAACACTCACAATACTAGCTGTTCCTACCTGTATCCCCTCTCTCTTCCACCCTAACTGCTCTCATTAACTTTCTCCCAGCTCTGCTCCACCCTTCCTGTTCCACCCATTCACAAAACTCCTTCCACCACATGTGATTTGGGCTTCCATGTGATTTAAGCAGGTCACATGGGCTTATTAATGGGTGGAAAAGATCTTCAAATTAAGCAAAACTATATTAACAATACATCTCTTATTAGAAGGCAAACATCTAAGTACCTTATGGCTGGGGACAAGACCTTGAATATGGATAGAGTAAACAATTCAATCATTTTTTCATTCTTTTATTGTACTATAAACAACATGTGCATAGATAAGTAAATACAAGGTAATTTGAGGAATCGGAGAACACTAATAACTCAAAGAGGGCATCAGAGATGACTTCATAAAGAAGATTTCCCCTAATCTACTACAGTATTTTTTACATACCTCAATATTACAGAGATTTGCACTTTATACTATTTTATATTTTAAGTACAAATAAAACCTCCAAGTGATCCCATAAAATCCAGACTTAAAGTATCTCTAGTTCTATTTCTTCATCTTTGCAATCATTATTTATTTTATATCTATTATTTAAACATAGAAGTATGTAGTACCACGGGGTTGGATACATGATCAAGATGACATCACTATGCTAGTCAGGTTTCAGTGTGTCTGACAGTGGCTGATCAGACAAATAGTGTGATCATTTGGGAGGATGCTCTAAATTTGTGCTTTCTGCATTTCCTTTGAGCTGTTTCAATTCTGCTTTGCTTATAGAGCACAATACCTTCTCTGATGTGGGCACACTGAGCGATCCTGTGCTAGTGTGTCTCCCATGTCACACAATCAATTCCAAAGTGACGTTGGATATAGTCAGGGAAGACTAGTACCTCTGGTTGTGAGGGCTTTGAGCTCTTTTTAGGGCTGCTTTCTACCTTTGGTGTCAACTCTCACCTGTTACTCCAAGAAGCTGTAGCATGTGCAGCAGTCACACCCTGCTGAGGAAACAAACCTTAAGAGATTCATCCAAAGTCATACGGCTAGTTAATATTTTAATTCATCCAGGTCCAGTACTCAATCCACTATGTCACCTAGGGGCCTTAGAAGACAGCACATAAAAGAAAGCCCTGCATAAATGTTAAGTATCATCATTTGTAAAATGGGAATAATGATGGTTCACTTCAGAGGAGTGTTGTGAGGCTGAAAAGACATAAAGAAGGTAAAGAATTCTGCAGATTTCCCAGTGGTATATAAATGTTAGTCAATCAGTTGGTCAGTAAACACCTACTCTGTGCCAGGCACTGTGCTTGGGACTCAGAATCAAAGACAAAAGTGAAATATCCCAGCCCCTTAAGATGTTTACACTGTATCTGGGAGAGAGCATATAAATAAGTACATTTATAACATCCACAGTAAAGGGGCATGATGTAGAAGATGAACCAGCAAAGACTACTTAGGAGATGTATACAGAGAGCTGAGAGAGCAGTGTCATGAGAACCCAACTCTCTTCATGAAAAGAGAGATCTAGGAGAGTGGAGTCAACAGTATCAAATGCTAGAGATAGGTCAAGAAGGAGGGCTGAGAAAAGACCATCATATTTGGTGATGATGATGATGACGGTGATGGTCATGATGAGAATGTTGATATAACTGCACCCCATTGTACCTTTGAGACTAGTTTCAGCTTATGAATGTATGTGGCTACTAATCTCTGCTGCCCACAATTACAAAGGGGCAGAAGGCATGGTCCCCAGGGACCATCAGTAACCACCAATCACGTGCACACAAACAGGGGTCGAATTCTGGCAGCTCCCAAGTGATGCAACCAAATCCTGCTTCTAGCCATCACATAGCCAGGGAGTGTAAGACACTTCTCCCCATTGGCCTCTATGCCAGGGCATAATTAGCTCATTGGTGTCCCCTCAGGAGGCAAATGAGTTGCCGCTTATTGCCATATACATGTACTTCTCCCTTTGTACACTCTTGGCTATAGGAGGGTAAGGTCATTAATAAACCACTTCTTTAAATTGTGCAATACGACTCCCATTGCCTCCCAGCAGCAGGGGGACTGCTTTATGGGCAAACTAAGACAGTCACTCATCACCCACCCTTCCTAATATTGGGGCACCAAGAAGATCCTCTTATCCGAAAGAAAAATCCCTACACACTACTACCTGATGGTATAAAGCCTTGACTGGTATAAAAACTTTTACTTCACAAGTAAAAAATACTCAGCTTGGTGTTCAAATCCCTCAGGGCATATAAGAATGAATGAATGAATAAAAAATACCAATTAAGGACTTCTATGTGCCATTCAAAATGCTGGGATGATGGAGCTACAAATAGAGAAGCAAAACCAATTGTTTTCAAAGAACTTATATTCTAGTAGAAGAGACT
>JAQQSK010017732.1:0-10025 GCA_028658325.1 Potorous gilbertii | reverse complement strand
TCTTGGGAAGTCAAATTTTCTATACAGATCTGGTCTTTTCCTCAATATGAATGATTGAATGTCCTCTATATCATTGAATAGCCATTTATTCCCTTGAAGTATTATACTCAGATTTGCTGGGTAGGTGATTCTTGGTTTCAATCCCAGTTCCTTTGACCTCTGGAATATCCCATTCCAAGCCCTTTGATCCTTAATGTTGAAGCTGTCACATCCTGTGTTATCCTGATTGTTTTTCCACAGTACTCAAATTGTTTCTTTCTAGCTGCTTGCAGTGTTTTCTCCTTGATCTGGGAACTCTGAAATTTGGCCACAAAATTCCTAGGAGTTTCTCTGTTCAGGTCTCTTTCAGGAGGTGATTGGTGGACTCTTTCAATATTTATTTTGCCCTCTGGTTCTAGAATACCAAGATAGTTTTCCTTGATAATTTCATGGAAGATAATGTCTAGGTTCTTTTTGTGATCATGGCTTTCAGATAGTCCCATAATTTTTAAATTGTTTCTCTGGATCTGTTTTCCAGGTCGGTTGTTTTTCCAATGAAATGTTTCACATTATCTTCTATTTTTTCAAACTTTTGGCTTGGTTTTCTAACTCGTTGGTATATCTCATAGTTATTCATTTCCCTAAACTCAATTCTCTCTTTCAATGAATTATTTTTTTTGATCCTTCTCCTCCATTTGGCTAATTCTGCCTCCTTCTCCTTTTGGCTTTTTGGACATCTTTTTCCAACTGAGTTAGTCTCTTTTTAAAGCTGTTATTTTCCTCAGCATTTTTTGGTTCTCCTTTAGTAAGCTGCTAACTTGTTTGTCAAGCTCTTCTATTGCCTGAGCCCAATTTAAGTTCCCTTTGGAGGCCCTGGAGGTAGGGGCCTTGACTTCCTGTGACAGTATGCCTTGTTCTTCCTCATCTGAAAGGATGAGAGGAGACACCTGTTCCCCAAGAAAGTAACCTTCTCCGGTCTTATTTTTTTTCCCCTTTTTGGGGGCATTTTCCCAGCCAGTTACTTGACTTCGGAGTCTCCTCTCCATAACCACCTAGCCTCCAGTTCAGCCAAGCCAGCCCTGGGGGCTGATATTCAGATGAGCTGCTCCAATTCCTCAGGGGATTTAGGTGGGGAGCAGAACTGCTATTCAGTGTGAGATTAAGATCAGCTACTCAGGCTGGAGCAAAGCAGCCACACAGGGCTCAGTTCCCTCAGTACTATGATACCTTCAACAATGGATGCAGGCTACTGCTGCCACCTGAGAAGGCCTGAGTTATGGGGACACCCTGCTCTTTTCTCTGCCAGCCAAGAAAACCCTCTCACTGACATTTAGCATGTGTGGGTTGAGGAATCTGAACTGCTTCTAGAGATTCTGTCCCTGAAGCCTGCTCAGTTCTGCTCTTCCTGGTGCCATGTGGCCAAGGCTGAGCTGGGCTCTGCTCTGCATCTGGTGGGTCAGACCTTTCCCATTGGTCTTTCAGGTCACTCTAGGCTAGAAATCTCCTCCACTCAATTGTTCTGTGGTTTCTGCTGCTCTAGAATTTATTGACAGTGGGGTAGGAGCTAGTGTATCTGTGTCTTTCTACTCCTCCATCTTGGCTCCACTCCAGGTTTTATAACTTTTGATGATAACATGTAAAACCTCAAAAATTTCTGTCAGACTTTAAGATTGACAGCTGTATATCGTAAAGAATAAACATAAAGTTTCCCATATCCTTTTTTCTTTCAGTGAAAGGACTTTTCTCACCATGATTAAACTTCTTAATCTCTCTCCCCCTCTCTCTTTCCATCTCTCCTTATCCCTCCTCACACTTTTAAAATTTCCTTCATATTTTCCTAATTTTCTTTTACTTGCTTAAATTCTATATTCTTAACATTTCAACTGTATCTTAGTCTACATGTACTCCACTACATTTCTCTTTATTATTTTAGTACATATTGTTGTTAAACCCCATGACTTACTAAAACCTTACTTTCCCAGCTCTATAATTAATTTCAACTAAGGTGACCTTTTCCACTGATTTAGCTATCATAATGAAAATAATTGGTTACAATTCACATGTTGAGGTTAGAGTTGGTTCAGGTGCGAAAGAATTCACTTAGATCTTCTCTTGTAGACAATGGGAGCTTTTTAAAATTTTATGAGAAAAATTCTCATGGACCTTCTTCACAAGAAAGCTAAGTGAGACTCCAATAGTTGGGGAAGTTATGCTTATATGAAGATTTCAGAATGATGATATAGTTTTAGAGGTTTTTATGGAAGTTAAAGATTCTTGGATAGGATGACATATGATGAAGGAGACAAAGGGAATTCTTTGTGGTTTAAAGATTTAAGGATAAGGCAGAAGGACACAATTTAAAAATTAAAGGATGTGGGGAACACAGGATAAGGGAGACAAAAGCAGTTCTTTTGGTACAGGTCCAAGATAAGGGGGGGAAAGGCTTCAGGTTATAGAATAAACTGGGGGCTTCCCAAAGTATTGGAAAAACAACTCAACCCATAGGTTTCCATTTCTATCCATGTCACAGGTATTCCCTAGGAGATTAAAATACCTCAAATCTCTCCCATTCTCCCAAAAGATGACAGAAACCTGCATGGTCTATTCCTTGTCTCAATATATTGAAGAAGCTTATGGAACAAACCCCTCAAAAAATCTATTAAGCAATTACAAAAATCTTTGGTCATAACCTTTCAAGTCAGGAGGCCTGTAATGGCTGATACTTCTGTTGAGAGCTGTGTGTGTGTGTGTGTGTGTGTGTGTGTGTGTTGGGATTTCTGAGTTCTTTCACACCAAGTTAAGAACTTACAAAAAAGAAACCTGGACTGCTCAATTGACAATTAAGATCTGCTATATCATTTACAAGCATTTTTCTAAATTTAAATGTACTTACTTCTCTTTTCTGTTGACTTATTCTTCACTTTTCAGAATCTAGAAAGAGTTAATCCTCTGTGATTTCCAAATCAAAAGAGTTGAGTTTTTCAATTCTTACTAATATTTCTTATACAAACAGGTTTTATATTACTCACCTACTTCCTAAACATCAATGACTGATATCCCAAATTGACAGCATTTAAGGCCACTACAGAGAAACTTCAGTCAAAACATATTTTAAATAACAAAACAAAAAAGCCCTTATTTTGCAGTTTAAACACATTGCCATGATGTTAGATATTGGATGGGCAATGGTAGAGACAGAATATGATCAAAGAGCAGAGAATGGTACCCCTAAGTCTGCCAGGAGATCTTGTCTCCAATAGTTTACAAGAAGATTTAGACATAAGGAGAAAGATTTGTTATTAAAAAACAAAAACTAATTGAAGTCCTGCTTAGGGAATCACTTAGGGTTATGCTGAAGCTGCCCTTAAACCCCCAATAACATTAAAAATTTAGAGGCTTTGGTATTTAGCATGGGGTTAAATGGATAACTGGGGTTAAGATCTCAGGTTCTAGGGTGATAATTTGGGCAGAGATCTCCTGTACTGAGGTGATAGTCTGATCTTTCTCCAATTCCTTTCTGCCTTTTTCTCTCTCTTGTCTTTCCATTTTTTTTCATAGAAAGTGTATAAAGTGACATATTTGGTGTGTTCAATGGGCATATTATTCCACCAGGATATTGATTACAGAAATGTTGTCATATTTCTGACAGAGATTGATTAAAAAATGGGTGCAAACAATATGGACTGAAGGGGTCTGGTCTTGCATATAGTTTAGCATAGCCCATTGTAAAAATGATTAGAATTTTCATCCTCTTTTTGAACTGTCTCCTGAAATGTATTCCAGTTGCTGGACACACAGCACAAATATTCATAACCTCAAGTGAAGATTGTCTGGTCTGCTGTAATCTACTGTAATCACTAGATCTGTTGGGGTCCCATTGTGGGTTTTGTAAAGGCCAGTTGGGGAGATCTCTACAGGTTGGATACTGCCCCTTTTACTGGAGTTAATCTATTTGTTGCTTCCATGATTGTTTTCTTTTCACTTGGGGAGAGTATAGTCATCTTTATATCAGTCACATCTTCCCAAGTTACATTAAAATGACCTATTACTGATCAGAAGTTCTCATCAAATCTCAGGACATTACTTCTTTAGATGGAGAGGTCAGAGGGGCTGAAAGGCTTTTGTTTCCTAGGAGAAGCTGAAATGATCCTGATTATATAAAGGGGAGAAGTTTTTAGACCTCATTGACTTTCAGTTTTCTGTTTTCCCTGGAAGGTTTAAGGGAATCCTCTTTTGCTGTCCTGCTTTTTGCTATTCTTAGTTTCCATTAAAAAAAATAAAGTTTTCAATGTGCCATAGGAGAGTGTTGTTACCCTCTGCTTCCCTCCCTGATCATGAAGGAGAAAAGGAAAAGTGACTTTTTTTTTACTCACACACACGTAAAAAGGAAGAAGAAAAGAAGAAGAAAAAAATTTTTCTTTTGTCTGTCAAGGGGAAAAAACACCTGGTTTGACTTTAAATATAGATAACACAACAAAAAGATGTTGAAGCACTTCCTGGCAAAGTCTTGCAGAAGCTGATCTCCAAATATTACACACAGAGATAAAAGAGACACAAAGACTGACACACCTGTGTGATGCCAAACTCAGTGAATAGAAATAAAATATACTTCTCCTGGTTACCTACTTTGCTCAAAGAAATCTTTTGCTGATTCAAATCTCAGTTAAGATGGGAGTTGGGAAAAGACTTTCTAGTAAAATTGAAAGGAACTTTTCCCTCAAAACATATACACGTTACTATTTCCAATTTGGCCATGGATGTACAGGGAGTCTGCTATTTAACTGTCACATACATACTGATTTAAAGTAGAGTTTATTCCCTCACATATCAGTGACCTGGATCTCCTTTAGAGTCCCCATATTCTACAAATATCTGATGCACATCATATGCAGCTTAGAGTTTTAGACAATCTCCATAAAGCCATCAGATCCCCTGGTGATCAAAGTCTACTTTTTTATCTCTGTACTCTACTTCAAGAGATTTACTTCAATAAAACATGTGTTATTGAAGGGCCCTACTTTTAGAGGAGCCTATTTAAAAGCTGGCAGTTATCAATACACATAGAAACACTCAAAACAGGCATAGAACATATATACCTTTCTTATCTAGAGATCTGACTGTTGGGAACAGGGAGAGAGCTCATCCATCATCACAGAATACTCCAACAGAAAGCTCACCATTTTGGACAACATTTTCCACTTGAGTCAAAAAAGATATGGAGGGAAATTCTTGATAAGAATCTTGGTGGGAAGCAGTTCTTATTCCCATTCTTTCATAGTTGCCATTTGTCATAAATAACATTCTGAGACAAAGTTCTGGGTATGAAAGATCAATGTATTAATTAGGCTGGCCAATAAGCAACGAATTGATGGTCAGAGATCTCTCTTAGGTGACCAAAGATGAAAAGGCAATGTTGTGTGTAATTTTAAATTAAGTTAAATTTAAAATAGATCCTTCTGACAGGATCCTCCCCTGACAAGCAAATGACAACTCTGATTGGTGGATATGTGATGAAGGGGTGGGCATCAAGTTCTCAGTCTCTTCCTATTTGTTCATCATCATCTTGGGAAGTTCAGTAAGGAATGAGGCCTAGACATGAGTTTTAGTGGCCTTCAGCATTTTGGGTAGGAAAAAAATACTATTCTCGCTTGATTTCTCCTTCATGAGCTATGTCTCCGCAAACTCTAATGAAGGGGCCAGGGTCACATGAGTAACTCCTGGTAGTTGGTGGTAGCACTGACTGGCTCAGTTTAGCTTTTTTTTTTAAGGGTAAACAAAAGTAAGGCCCAGCCCAGGCCTTGGCAGAGTTTGATGACATTACTCAGCTAAATGGGCCAGGATATATTGTAACCGCAACAGACCTAGGGATTACACTAGATTACAGCAGACCAGACAATCTTTGCTTGAGGTTATGGATATTTGTTCAGTGTGTCTAGCAACTGGAATACATTTCAGGAGAGAGTTCAAAAGGAGGATAAAATCCTAATCATTTGTACAATAGGCTGTGCAGAAGCGCTAAACTATATGCAAGACCAGGCCCCGTAAGTCCATAAGATGCTCATATTATTTGCACCCATTTTGTTTATCAATCCCTGCCAGAAATATGAGAACATTTCTATAATCAATAATCTGGCTGACATAATATATTGCAAACTAGTATAAGAAATGGATCAGAGATGGGAATATTGCAAATGAACATTAATAACCAAATTAAAATTTAATTAAAATTTAATCAATTTTCAGATAGACTGTTGCAATAGCCTTCTAATAGGTCTCTCTACCTCAAGTCTCTCTATATTTTGATCTGTCCTCTGTATTCCAATATCCAATCACCTCCCAAAGTGATTTTCTTCAAGTGTGGGTCTGACCACTTAGTATCTCCTGCTCTTATTTAAAAACACTCTACTGGATCCTCGTGACATCTATTATCAAGTATGAACTCCTTGGTTTGGCATTTTAAATCCTTAATAACTTAATCTACCCTTCTAACTTTATATTTTATTCCCCTTCCTGAATTATATAAAATAGCTTTCTTACATTCATATATACATTCATATACTGTCCCTCACATTCGTATACAAACACAATTAAAGTATCCATATATGAATAGGAAATTAAGATATGATACTATCAAGTAGAACCAAGTAAAGAAAGAGAAATGAATTCACAGTGTATTTTTGACAAGTCCATAGATCACTTGGGACATCTTGTTTTTGCCCAGAATTGTGATCTTATACATATGGGGAACTCTTGGTATGGAAATTCTCTCTGCTGATGCAGCTTGTAAATGATGATGATGATGCCAGCATTTCTATATCACTTTGAGGCCTGCAGAGTGTTTTACATACGCCATTTCATTTGGTCTTCAAGACAGCCCTGGGAGGTAGGTGCAATTATTCCTATTACTATGACTATAATTCCCATTTTATTTATAAATTATATTATACATTTATTATGTTACTGCCATTTTACAGATTAGAAACTAGAAAATGAAAGAGATTAGGTGACTTATCCAGAGTTACACAGTCACTAAGTATCTGAGGCTGCATTTAAACTCAGGTCTTCCTTACTCCAAGCCCAACTCTATCCACTGTGCCACCTAACTGCCCGTGCCACCTGTACCCGAATCTTAGAGTTGCCTGGATGTACTGGCAGCTTTTTTGTTCACCTTTCTGTCCTTGTTTGCTGATCCATCTCAGAGATGCAGGACACTCCTATACGTAAATTACTAAAAAAAAGAGCCTTGATAATATGACTTTACATTTTAAATTAAGGGGAGAGGTTGAGGCCCCTGTGCATGATCATGAAAATTCTGAGAGCAGTTTAGCTGCTTTTCTTCTATTCACAAGTCATTAGATCTTCATTTGCAAAATGTGAATAGTAATCGTGAATAATAGATACAGTAGATATAGAACATAGTAATAATAAAATGAGATAACTGTGAAGCTCTTCGAAAGCCTTAAAGTGATACATGAATGATAGTTTTTGGTCTCCTTCAAAAACACAACAAAACGACCGTCCCCCAAAGTACCTCTCCTAGAGTTCCAAACCCTTTCCTCCAGGAATGATCCTATTTTTTAAAAGCAAAAAAGGTAGAGCACATGTGGCTTTCCCCTTCTTTCATATGATATTTTCAATTACTTTCAGTTCTGAGGGAGAGGTTGTTGAGAGCCTTTATGCTCCCGAAAATAATTATCACAGACATAGTTATTTTCTACCTTTTTCCACTTGAAGAAAATCACTTAAGGGAGAGGTCATTTCATATAGGAGTCTCAGGAGTCATTTCTCAGTAAGAACCAAATGGGCACATTTATGAAAAGATACACTTGCACTACTCTTACTTTTGAAAATCAATACTGATGCTGACCACATGTATGATGCATATATGTTGTATGTAGTTTTATTCTGAGTAGCTTATTTTTTTTCCTTTTTCTCCTTGTTGAACAATGCAGGAACAAGTTTAAGACACCTATTGATTCTCTACCTGTCCTCACTGCTGGTAAAGCAATAAGATGTTTGTGGGCTTTTCTCAGATCCAAGCCCAGACTGCTTTAACATTAAATTTTCAAGCCTGATCTCTGACTTCAAAGCTCAAATGAATAGAATAAAAAATGTGAAGAAATGAAATTTCTTGTAAATAAGGAAGGACCAAAACCTAACTTTTGGGCTGATGCAGTCTTCCACACCTGACCTCTGTCCCAGCTGGAAAAAGAATGGATCGGAAGTTAAGAAAACCCAAGAGTTTAAGAATTGGCCCCAGCTTGATAGTTATTCTTGTTGTTCTTTTCTTTCAATACTTAAGTAAATCTTAACTATAAAATTTCATTATGGACACAAGATAGAGGATATGAGAGGGATGTCTATGTGGTGTCATGGTGTATCAGTAAGTACCCCAACATACACAGGAGTGCCTACTATAACAGGTTCTTAGATGTACATTCGTAAAAGGAAAGTCAGCTTTTGAGGGTTTAACAATCACTTTAATCAAGCACATGTATCAATCCTTTATTCAAGCACATATATCATTCACCTAGTTCAGGGGAGTCACTACCCTGAACCCCTAAGTGATCAATAGACATGACTTCCTCTGCCTGACCATAATTCCACAGATAGACAGGTGCCTGACCACAATTACCAGAGAGGGAAGCACAATATGTTGATTCTAAGAGCAGGGCAGGGTGGGAGGAGAAGGAGGGGGTCTTTAGCAGCTTCCCAGAGTCCTCATCTGGCACTCAAATCTTCTTACCAAAGCTAAGCCCCAAAGAAAAACATCACCCTGAGTATACCTTTTTGTAGAGCCAGAGGGCATCTCAACCCTTGAGAGCCAGTGCCTTACTAACAAAATCTGTGGATATTCCTACAAATCTTCCCTAATCAAACTCCATTTAATGTACAGACCCATTAATGGGTGGGGAAGATCTTTAATCACATTAACAATCTGTTTCTAGTTAAAGAAGCTCCTGTTTCTATACTTCACTCTTAGTAAAGATTCTTGATTGATAAAGGCAAGATTCAATCAGGCACTTGATTATAGTAAACAAAAACAGCAAAAGATCCTATTTTGATGGACATCACACACGAATAGAGCACTAGTGCGACTTTGGGCAAACCTTTCTTAGTTCCAGTTTTGTCATTTGTAAAATAGGTATAACCATAGTAGCTGTTGTAAGATCAAAGAGGATAACATGTAAGATGCTTTGGAATCTTTCAAACATTTTATAAATGTTGACCATATTACTCTTATCAAGCCACATTTGGCTCATGTCTATAGACACTAGTGTCATCATTGAAACTTGGAGCTGAATAAAAATACACATTTATACATTTCTGCTTATGTTTTTCCTTCTGTCTCCTTTGAATTATTTTCTTTTCTCTTCAAGATCAATTTTCTTGTAAGTATTTCTTCTTTCAGTTTGTTCCACCTTTGATTTGGTATATTTGTTACTATTTTGAGGTGAGAAAGGAGAGTAGGGTTTAGTTGAAACCATTCATTCAATTATCTTGAACTCAACTCTCACATTCATTCCAATTTGGTTTTTTTAGACCGAGTCTTCCTATCTTGCCCATCCTGAAAGACAGGGGCCACTCACTGGCCAATTCCAGTTCTAAGCATGGAATATTTAACCTGTTGCCTTTTCCCCAACTGACCAGTTTGGTCTTTGTTAACCTGATGGTATCACACTCCTCAAAGTTCACCACATTTGTGCCTTACTTCTGACACCAAATTGGTTTTAGCCCTACCATAGCGCTATTGAGCTATTTACAGCTTAAGACACCCCATATCATCAGCCTCTGCTTCCCCCAGTGGCAAAGATTGTAGGCATGTGTCACCATACCAAATCCCATCCATTTGTTTATTTATTTATTTTTTTGGTAAATCATGTGTTCTTTTACTGCAGCTGGAGCTGTCACAAGAAAATCTTGTAATGTAATGTAACGAGAGCAGTGTATGAACCTTCTCATTTTACATTTTGTTTTCCATCAGGTACTATGGCTGACATTTTCCTGGTTCCAATCTTTAGACCCTATTTTAGGGTGCTATTGTG
>JAQQSK010017731.1:0-10025 GCA_028658325.1 Potorous gilbertii | reverse complement strand
TCCATTTACTCCTGTTTGCTTCAGTTTCCTCATCTATAAAATGAGCCAGTGAAGGAAATGGTAAAATACTTCAAGGAAACCCCAAATGGAATCCTGAAAAGTCAGCTATGATTGAAACTCAACAACAAGGACAACAAAGTAACAACCTCTTCACCATGTAATAGTGGTTTAGGATATGCTAATGAGCCCTGGTTTCAGTAAAATTAAACATTCATTAAACACCACCTATGCAGTGTGTAGAAGAGTGTGATGGGTTCAAGGGAGGTAAAGTTTAGATGAGATTGTCCCTTGCCTCATTGGGTGTACAGCTTATGAGTTTCTTTCTAAATTTTGCCCTTTTTATCAAAGGTACTTTGTGTAAATGTCCAATTCTTCTGGCTGATTTATAAGGTTACACTTGCCTACCTTCTATTCTACAATCTTTTTTTTGAAATTATGGAGCATTTTCTATTTTCTCAACATGTATGTTATAGCCAGAGACTATCTGAGGATAGAATACCTTTGGTGTTTTGGGTTTTTTTGTATGTTTGTTTTGTTTTTTGCAAGATGTCTGATAATAACCTTCCTATTATTGTAGATAGTAAGCAAGAGAATGAGGTCAAGAATATATTTGAATTTCAAGCCCTAAGTCTTGCTCTTTTTGGTTCCAACCTACAAAGAAAATCTTTGATCAAATAGTAAATAAGTATCAAGTAAAATTTATATGTAAAATAGCTTATCCTTTATTTTGGAAGAAATAGCTAATATTAGACCAGGAGATCAAAAGGTTAGAGTTGTAAGGGACTTAGTCCAACACTCTTATTTGAAAAATAGCATGACTAATGTGAAAATGTGTTTAATAAGGATGTATGTGTAGAACCCATATAAGATTGCATGCCATCTCAGGGAAGAAGGGAAAAGGGAGGGGGAGAAAATTTAAGACTTATGAAAGTGAAAAAATGTTAAAAATTGAAAACAAATGTAAATGCTAAATAATAACTGTTCCTCTTTTACCCAGGAAGCCTGAGGGTCTTCCACTTCCAGTTTGATTTTTTTTTTATTAAAGGGGCCATCCCTTGATCAACTACTTAAAGAAGCCTATTCATTGAATGAGTGTATCTCACTCAAAATGAGAATGTGATAAGACCTTAGCCTGAGAGGGTCAGGATCTCACATTGCATCCTAGGCCATCTCCAGTGGTCCTGATGAATATCAAGTCACTGTATCCAGATGGCTCAGGAGGAGAAAGTGAAGTTGGTGACCTTACACAGCCCTCCCTCACTCAAGTCAAAGTCAGAGGCAAGTCATGTCATCATCCTGATGTCATGGTTCTCTTCTAGAATGAAGAACAAACATAACAATCTAGATGACAATATTTCATCAATTGTCATAAGGATGGGAGTTCAAAGAAAGACAAAAACGGTTTTCAGTATAATAGGTATACTGTTTATATGAAAAGGATGACTCTCTTTGACCTTTGTGAAAATAGTCTTCAGATAGCCAACAGTCTATTGTCAGGGCCAGAGATCTCTCCAGCTTGATAGGAGATCCCAAAGGTTGTCCTCCGCTAGTAAAGACCTTGACAATATACGATTATGTCCAGACCATGAAAAGGCAGGAGAATATGACTTTGATGTTAATTAATACAAATACTACTTTTGTTGACATTGAATGCCTAAGTATATATCATTTATAACTACTTCTTAATCAGGTTTGATAGAGTTTCTCCTTGGTGGGCTTCTGTTGTTGCTCATACTTGAAAGTACTGAAATTTTTAAAAAAAGATTGACCCCCAAAAGGAAAAGCCTCTTGACTCACGTCCTAGGCATTGATCCTTTTCAGTTAATTAACTGACTTTTTATTGTCTGCACCTGGCCCCACCCAGAGCACTACTCCCTTAATTACATCTGGACCTCTTCTCTGTCCACACAGTCTTCTTGCCTCCGCGAAGTGTTCAGATTCCTTAAGAGTCTAGCCAAGGCTCAGATCCCTTGAGTCTAGCCAATATGGCAGATTTTTAGAATCACACCCAACTTCTATCAGTATTCTAATTTATCTAAAAACAAAAATTGAATTAACTTGCTCTATAACTAATCTGAGTGGTTCTCTCTTCTATGGATTGAAGAATGTTTCAAGGAATTTCAAAGGGAGGAAACCATTGAGCTCCTAATTCTCTTTCTCAATGGGAACAATCATTGAATATTTTAGGTATGAGTGAAGACTAAAGATAAATCACTGTCTCTTAAGAATAGTGCCTGGAACATAGTAAATGTTTAATAAATCCTTGTTAGTTTATGAAATATAAGAGGAGAATTGGACTGAATGCCAAAAGTAGGTAAGCAAATATTAGTTTAGAATTTAAATCTTCATCATGTTCCTACAAGATAAAAAGTTCAGGCATAAATGCAACAAAATCCCAATCCAAGAAGTTATATCTAGGTTTGCCAAACCTTTGCCTCAAATTCTATTCAATTTGGTAGAAGGATTTAATTTTAAATATATTTATGCTAGCATAAACTTTATTTTAGGATTTGGGTTGTTGTGATCCATTTTCCTAAACTAATCTGCAACCAATAATTTATTAGTCCCAAGGAGATTGAATGTTTTATGTTTACATGAAAATGATCTAATCAGCTTCTCAGTAAATTGGGAAATAAAAATGAATTGTGATCAAAAGGAATTCAGAGATGTACAAACTCTAATTTCACTAAAGAAATTATCTGCACTTGACTGGATTACCCTATGTTTGATATGTACCGCCCAAAACACAGATCCATACCCACGCATACAAACATATAGTTATTTTACCAGGTGTCTGATTTATTATCAAGCATTGAAGAATGTTAGACATGAAAATGACAAGATTTGAATCAACAAATCAGAATGTCCATATCTTATGATTCCCGTTACATATCTGTGTAAAAATTACTTACATTCACTGTTATCTCAGACATAATGAAATTTCTTCATAACTTAGGGGAAATTTCCATTCCTAAGCAAATTCAGAGTACTATGTTCATATTCAACACAGTCTCCTTATTGTGAATTTTCCGACCTCCTAAGCTAACGTAGACAAGAGGACACATTTACAAATTATTTGTAGAACATGTTTCAAATTGTCAAAAGAATTATTTTCATAGAACTAATGAATATTCTTAAAGCAAGCAGACATTACTGCAGTAATGTATATAGATTCAGATCTTTTTGTGAGTTTCTCAGATTGGGAATATCTACCTTGAACCTTGGGGTTCTGTAGGATATGGTATTAAACTCATGGTCTTCAAAAACTCTCTTTTACAAACAAATCTGAAGAGCAGACACCAGAGTCTGACATAGGTACTCAGAAATCCCCCTATATAATTATTGTAACTTAAATGTCATTTACACTATGTAGTTATTTACGCTTTTTGGAATATCACTCTAAACCTGTCTTCACCTTTTGAAGGGAGATGTTCAAAATTTTCTAGTCTACAAAGCAAAGGATAGAGCAAGATATCCAACAAGATGAAAGCACTACAACAGAAAATTTAAAAACTACTCACATATATCTGATTGTTGCCAAAGCGCTTCTGGATTTCATAAAGAAGACTGCCATCATTTAATTCACTCAGTGTTGCTAGATCATCATTGGGAGCTGGAGGCATCAACTTGACCTGAAAAATAAACTTGCACATATAATTTCATTTTAATCCATTCACTTCACAGTATGACATTCCAGTTTTAATTGTGTCACAAATATTGATGGCTACACAAATAATAATACTTCATGATCCTTTTGTAATAACTGAAAAGGTCCATTGGAAGAAAAAGTTCATATTTACCATTAGACAAAAGGACACATTTGTCTTAATAAAAGAGTTTTCATTACATATGCAGTGTGCTTGCTACCAGCATGCTTATAGTCATCAAACCATTAAAAAGTAATTTCAGGAAGTACAGTATATCTGTTCTCTCCTTATGGAATCATATGTGAGATGGGGTAGGGGAAGGGAAAGAAGAGAGAGGGCCAATGCAGGAAATGAGTACCATTGTAATATCACCATTACTAAAACTGAAATGGAAAGAAGCTGTGAAGAATTCAGTTTCTGTATACAAATGCATGGGATTTAGCAAGTACTTATATTTCAAATATTTTATTTTTATAATCATGTTTATTTATGATTTTCTTAATTTCAAGGATAAAGCTACTATTAGGTTAATACTTTAGGGTCCTTATAGGATAATAGATCCCTCCCAGTCATCAGAAAACCATTAATAATTCACTAACTTATTACAAAAGAAAAATTCATTTTGGATTTCCCCTTAAGACAGAACTTTTTCATTACAGGGTTAAAATACTGAGAAATCATTTACTTCATAATTTTCCTATGGTTCTACCAAATATGACCTCTCTACAAGTCCCACACTTGATTTCTTTAAAAATTTAATCATAGTTTTAATTTCCTACTGATCAACAGTTACAAAGAGAGAGAGTACATACATTGTTTCTCAACAGATGCCAAAATGAGTTTATTGATGCTTTTATTAAATAAGGATGTCAACTATATATAATCAGTTTCAATGTAATTTGCATCTCCTAGTAATGGAAGAGGAGAAGGAAAACCTTGAGAAATTATCAAAAGATCGCGACTAGGGGAGGAGTCCTTTGACTGCAGTAACCTGTGATACAGATTTAAATACAAAATTTGCTGTAGAACCGTGTAGTGCTCTGTGCTTCTACTATGACTGCATTAGAATTAAGGAAAAGACAGCAGAATCTGGTGCAATCAAAAGTTTTTAGGCCATCGATAAACATTAATTTAACTACACGTGCACAATGCGCAATCTCTGTTACTCTTCCAGGAGCACTTTGATGCAACCATGTAAAAGCAAGCACCACGACATACAGAGGAGGGCTTGTTCTACAAGTTCTCTGATCTGCTCTTCTAAAAGGAAAGCAGTTTGAGGGATCAACAATCATTTTAATCAAGCACGCGTACACACACACACATATACATATACATATACATATATATATATAGATATATAGATATATATCATTCACTTAATTCTGGGGGAAAAAATCAGTACCCTGAATTTCAGAGAAAAAAACAGAGAAATAAAGATCAACAGACAGTGCTTCCAGCTGCCTGACATAAGCAATACATGGTTGGTGGTTGTTCGTCTTTAAAGAGGACCAAAATGACATCACCATAATAAAGTGAAATTTCAGTGTGTCTAACTGTGGCTGATCAGACCAATAGGAACTCAGAATGTTCTACTACAGGTTGGGTATAGATAGTCCGTATGAATGTTTGGGGTGCATATCCCAAATTTGTGCATCCTGCATTTACTTTGTGCTGTCTCAATTCTGCTTTGCTCAAAGAGCACAGTACCCTTTCTGATGTGGTCCTCTTCCAGTGTCTCCCATGTGGCACAGTCAAATCCCAAGTTCTTAAGAAAGACCTTGAGAGTGTCCTTGTATCATTTCTTCTGACCACGATATGATAGCGTGTCCCATGTGAGTTCTCCACAAAACAGCATTTTGGACAAGCATACATTTTGCATTTGAACAATGTGACCAGTCCACTGGAATTGCACTCTCTGAAGCACAGTTTGCATACTTGGCAGTTCAGCTAGAGTGAGGACTTCATGTCTGGTACCTTATCCTTCTAGGGGATCCTCAGAATCTTCCTAAGACAGTTCAAATGGAAGCAATTCAGTTTCTTGGCATGGTGCTGATAGACTGTCCATGTTTCACAAGCATGTAACAATGATGTCAGCACAACAGCTATGTAGACTGTCAGTCTGATAGTCAGTCTAATACCTCTTCTCTCCCAAACTTTTTTTCAGAGCCTCACAAACACTGAGCTAGCTCTGGCAATGTGTGCATCAATCTCATTGTCAATGTGTACCTCCTGGAAAGTTCACTATCAAGGTAAGTGAACTTATCCACAGCATTCAAAACTTCTCCATTTGTTGTAACTGATGGTTCCACTCTGGATGGTGTGGTGGTGGCTGATGGAGCACCTGTGTTTTCTTGGTGTTAATTATTAGGCCAAAATTAGCACAGGCTGCAGAGTATTGATCCATATTCCTTTGCATCTCAGCTTTGGAGGCTGCATTGAGTGCATAATCATCTGCAAACAGAAAATCATTCACCAACACTCCCTCCACTTTGGTCTTGGCTTGTAGCCTTTTCAGACTGAAGAACTTGCCATCAGTATGGTAGTTGACCTTGATGCCTTGTTCATCCTCCTGGAAAGCATTTGTCAACATAGCTGAAAATACCATGGTAAAAAGCATGGGAACAAACACACAGCCCTGTTTCCCTCCAATAGTGACTGGGAAGGTAGGAGAGCATTGTCCATTATCCAGAACCCGGGTAAATATGTCATCATGAAATTGACATACAATGCTGATGAACTTCTCTGGGCAACCAAATTTTGACATAATTTTCCATAAGCCCTCATGACTAACAATGTCAAAGACCTTGGTCAGATCTACAAACATTGTGCACAGACCTCTGTTCTGCTCCTGGAGTTGTAGGGCAACAAACACCATATCGACTGTTCCTTGGCCTTTTCTGAAGTCACACTGGCTCTCAGGTATCTGTTCATCTTCCAGGTGAAAGATCAGACTATTAAGGAGGACTCTAGCAAGAATTTTGCCAGTAACGACTAAGAGAGATTGTTGAAGGACAATCTATTTCCTTTACCTTTTTAGAGATGGACAATAGAGGCATCCTTGAACTCCTGGGGGCATAATTTACCTCCTGCCATATAACATGGAAAATTTCAGTCAGCTTTTCCATAAGCAATGGTCCCCCTGCTTTGTAAATCTCAGCTGGAAGTATACTAGCAGGATAGTTAATCCACCTCTAAGAAGGCAGCATTTAATTCCATTAAAAGCAAAGTACAAGCAATGATGAGAGAGATGCAGGATTCCTGGCTCAGTAAGAAGGCAGATGAAATTCAATTTTATGCTGATAGTAACAATCCAAAGCTTTTTTATGATTCCCTGAAAGCTATTTGTGGACCAAAAACCTATGGTGCATCACAACTACTCAGTGCTGATGGAGCCACGTTGGATACTGATAAGGACATTATCCTAAAGAGATGGGCTGAACACTTCCATAGTATTTTGAACGGACCATCATCAGTCCGTGCTGAGGCCATTGACTATCTCAGGTTGAAGTCAATCCCTACTTAGCTAAACTTCCAATTGAAGAAGAGGTTTGAGGGCCATTAGACTCCTTTCATGTGGCAAAGCACTGGTGCTTATTCTATTCCAGTGGAGGATTTGTGAAAAGATATGGGAAAGAATTATACAGGGCAAAGAGTTATGGATAACCAGTAATCTAATAGAAGAGAAACTATGTCAAATAAATCTTGAATCATTTCAAATCTTGAAGTAAGGGGCATGGGGAAGGATGAGCATTTTAAAAAATCTACTAAAAAGGGAGAAAATAGAATTAGTTCTAAATTATTTCTCCAGGGAGCTAAACTTTTCACAAGACATAGGATTCTTATGGAAGTGTCCATGAAGTTAGCACATTTTACCTTCCAGAATTTTTCCATACATAATGTAATATTATGACCTTAACTACTCAGAGAAATTAAGGTGTTGAGTTTTAGAACAGTTGTCATTTATACATTCTAATTTTTAAATTTCTTCTTAAAGTGGGACAGCTGTCGTGTTACTTATATAGGAAAAATGTTTTGTATTTTTTAGAAATAGAAAAAAAGTGGGTTTTTTTCCTTAACATGGACTTGGGAAACATTAAGGTCATTGTGCTTAGTCTAGGAAGCTGAAAAAAAAACTTTGTGATTTATCTTTTAATACTTTCCATCCTAGTGAATGAGGAAGGATATAAGAACATTTAAAGTGAGTAAGAATGCAAGTGAATCTTATAAATATAAATGCTTGAGAAGAGCATTGTCATATATATACTAGAAAGGGCACAGATCCACAGGATAATTAAATCTAGCCAACTTTCATCTCTGTGCCAGAAACACACATGTTGAGATGCTAAGGCTGAGACACAACATTCTTCTGGGGGTTCCCTACTTAAATATTTCATCAGTGTCATTCAAAGATGATGTCTGCTTGGGTGATAAACAATGAAGCTACAAGGATTCAACTCTTCTTCTATCTCCTGGGCTGTCAAAAACAATTTTGGTATTGTTCAGTATCAATTATTTAATATTTTATGCTCCATTTCATCCTGAAGAGTCTCATAGACTCAAGGTGTTGTCCAAACTTAGTGTTCTCAAGGTGAGAAAGTAATGGCAACTCTTTCCTTACCAAAACCCAAAGTTCTACATTAATTGTAGATTCTTTATTATATATTGCCTCATTCCTGATACAATGAATTTTATAATTCAAATATCACTCCTTAAATGTCAGAAAATTTCAATTCTTATAATAGTAGATTTCTACTTTATGATGACTTCCCAGATATGTTAACATTAATAAGACTTGGTAATATTAATTAATAAATCACAATATAGCAATTTATAGTTTACAATATTTCTTTCAGAAACTTTGGTTTTATTTCTAGTGAGTAGTTAACTAATCATTTTACCATATTTTTTGACTCATGAAATTTTTTTAGATAAAAGAAACTTTTGATATTGTGAGCTAAGAGACAATACTGGATGATACATCTGGGTGCTAGCCTTTTGTTTATTCATTATGACTTTGGGCAGCTCACATTAATCTATTGCAGCATCAGTTCATTCTTGTGTAAGACAGAGAGAAAGAGAAATAGAGGGAGGAGAGAGAGAGAGGGAGAGAGAGAGAGAGATTTCAAGTAGAAGAGAGAAGAGAGGCGGAGGGGAAGGGGAAGACCTACACAGAGACAGAGACACACCCACATAGTGAACTAGACAATTTCCAGCTTCTCTAAGTACTCTTCAACTCTCACCTTCTATGATTTATTACTCATCTATGACCTTCTTTTCCATGTTCCTCTTTTTACCAAGAAACTTTTGGAGATTAAATGATTGAGATAAGGTTGGTACTAATTACTAATTAATGGCACTACTAATTAGAGGTAAGGTCAGGGAAATAACTACAAGAGTGGTAGAATAATAAAGAGATGCTTGTATCCAGTTTGGCCACCATAGCCATTGTCTAGAGGAGTCATTGCCAAAGACATCTGACCCGACAATGGTCCCTGCAGGTATGGTAGCCCCTAACTCTCCAACTCACAGCTGTTTCTCAGCACCAAAGTTCCTGACTGTCAAATAATGTCAATAGCATAATAAATTTACATGGTTTTAGCCACAGAAATAAAAGCAATAAAGATACAGTCAGTTATCTTGCTACAGTTCCCTAAGGATCAGTGAACTCTTCCATCTTCCCTACAGCTAAGGATTACTGAATGTGATCTCTCCTCGTTTTAGAATGTGTGCTCTGAGAACAGGAACTGTCTTACTTTTCTATCTGTACTTAGTACAGTTCTTAGAACTTAGTAAGCACCTAATAAATTTCTTTTCATTCATTCATCCATTCACTCATTTGTTCATTCATATAAAATTTCCTTTCCTCATGACTGGGCTTCTGATTTTCACATAATATCTCATCTGTAGTTTCATCTTGGCACCTCTTTCAGTACCTGGGGCCTCTTCACCATGGAATATTTATCTACCACTCTCACTCCCTTCTCTTATTGGTGAGTTCCCTCTGAGCCTCCATTTTGGATAGGGGATTGGGCCAGCCAGTGTCCATTCTCATTCTGGACGTATATCAGAATTTCTAGATTTCAATGTCATGCCTCAAAATGGATATCTCTCACTACTCTTACTTACACTTTTCTGTTACCTTTGGTGTGGTGCCTTCCCCTATTAGAATGTAAGCTCCTGGAAAAAGAGGAGAGCTGAGGGAAAAACTTGTAGTTTACTCTCATCACATTTGACTAAAGGAAGGAATAAAATGCATACTCATTTTGGTATGAGAACCTATCTTACAATACAGGAAAATGGGGGAGAAGGGGATAAGCAAGGTGGCAGGGATGATGGAAGGGAGGGCAATGGGAGGAGGGAGCAATTTGAAGTCAACAC
>JAQQSK010017730.1:0-10026 GCA_028658325.1 Potorous gilbertii | reverse complement strand
ATTGGCTCAGCCTACCCATGAGCGACTGATGTTTTTCCACATACTTTATTTGTGTGAAAGTGTTTTGTAATTGTGTTCATATAGTCCCTGGGTTTGTTTTGGCAGGTAGACTCCCAGATACTTTATAGTGTCTACTGTAGCTTTAAATAGAATTTCTCTTTCTATCTCTTGCTGTTGGGCTTTGTTAGTAATATATAGAAATGCAGATGATTTATGTGAGTTTATTTTGTAACCTGCAACTTGGCCAAAGTTGTTTATTATTTCAAGTAGTTTTTCACTTGGTTCTCTGGGATTCTCTAAGTATATCATCATATCATCTGCAAAATTCTATGAACTTTTAAAGTTGTTTTTATTTTTAAAAAATAAAATAGATTGCTCAGAACCTTTAAATAAGAATTCTGTTTTCTGAGATGTAATTCATAAAGTGAAAAATTGCAATCTTGTATTTAAATCCAATTTCAATTAATCATGATACTGGTTCTTTATTTGTAGCAGCATCATTTATTCCAAACTTCTCTTTAGTTTAAAGAGTTATGAGTCCTTGAGTGCTTCCAGTTCAGATCCTCCCCTGGTTTTCAAGATGTCTGACAGCTAGGGACAGAAAGAGAGAATGGTATAGTATCTGAGGTATCTACTGGATGTCTTTTTCAGGATATTCAATAATTCAAATCAATAAATATTTATTAAGTACTTACTATGCATCAGCCCTGGAGATGACAAGTGACTGGTCTGCAAGAAGTCATCAGACTGAAAACAAATTCAAAATTTCGAATTCTTTATATGATAGACACAGACGTCAAAATCTTTTTTTAAAAAAAGGTAAGATGAAAAGAACATTTGCCCTGCCTAAAGGATGATTCCCTTCTATAAAATAATAACCAGAAGAGATTCTGGTGAAACATCTGTCTCCCTAGATACAGAAATTACTGCAAAGTCATTAGAAAAGGAGTTATCTTTTGTCAACACTATTATTTTATGTAGTTCTAGAAATGCTAGGGGGGAAATGTGGGGAAAAGAATAGGCAGAGAAGAAATGAAATGATCACTTTTTGCTGATGATATGATTTATTCAGAGAACCCTAGCGATTCAACTGAAAAAAATAATTGAAACAAAAACTTAGGCAAACTAGCAGGAAATAAGATAAGGCTGCATAAATCATCCACTTTTCCTAATGTTACCAAAAAAACACAAAACAAATAAATTACATTCAAATAACTACAGAATGTATAAAAATCTAGGTATCCCCCTACCAAGACACACAAAATAATTATATCAATACAACTGCAAAACAAGATTTTATAAGAATAAAGACTGACTTAAGTAGTTGGAGAAATATTAATTGCTTGTCACTGGGTTATAGAAATATAATGGAAGTGGCAACATTACCCAAATTAATTTACTTATTCATGTCACATCAAACCACCAAAAGATTACTTTATAGAGCTAGATAAATAAAAACAACATTTTCCTGGGAGAACAAAAGGTCAAGAATCTCTATAGGGTGAGGGGAGAAGGAAAGTAATGGTAGAACAGAGGTAGAGAAGAGGTAGAGTCAGAAAGAACTAAGTGCAAATCTGGCCTAGACACTAGCTGTATGACCCTAGGCAAGTCACTTAACCCTCTGTGCCTCAGTTCCCTCATCTATGAAAATGCACTGGAGAAGGAAATGTCAAACCACTACAGTATCTTCGCCAAGAAAGCCCCAAATGAGGTCATGAAGAATTTGGACATGACTAAAATGACTGCACAATAATAACAAAAGTAGACAAGTTGAAAGGTGGAGCTTTTTCCAGAAGCAAAAAGATGTAGTCAAAAAAAACAAAGCTCATCTTCCTGGGATAAAGCCTCACAATTCATGAAAAACAGATGAGAAAACTGTAATAATGGGAGAAATTAGATTTAGACCACACATATCACAATAAACTCTATCAAACCTAAGTATGAAAAATCATAGGAGTAGAGACTGGATTTTACTCATATAGGGAAATGCCAGGTGAGGAAATTCCCTTTATTTGTAAGTAAATAAAGGGTCACAGCTTCCCTGCGACTTAAAATCTTAGAGAATTGCCTAGAACACTAAGAAGTTAAGTGACTTACCTAAGGTCAACCAGTCACTATGTGACAGAGACAGGACTTGAACCTAGGTCTTACAGGCTCTGAGGCCACCTTTCTAGTGACTATGTCATGGGTGAAATAGTTTGAAACAAAGTTAGATAGGTAAATTGAACTAGATTATGTAGGACCTTGAATGCCATCTTTATCCAGCAGATAGTTAAGAACCACTGAAAATATTTTATCAGAGGAAAGAAATGTTCATAACTGTACATCAGTAAGATGCAGTGGTTAGGAGGATGCATTGGAAAGGAGAGAGGATAGATCAGGAACAGGAGAACCAATCATGAAGTTATTATAATACAAGTTATTACAAAACAAGACCCTTATCCAGGGATGTTGCAGTAGGGGGTAGCAATAATGGTTTAAATTTTAAAAATAAGAATGTCAATAAAAAATATAAAATGCATAGAAAAGAACCAAAGGAAATTAGGAGACAGACAATTATGGAAGTAGTGAAATTATTACATTAAAATGATTAAGTGATTTTTTAAAGAACAAGTTTGTACAAGAGAGATTCACAGTTTCATATACAATCCTTTTCTTCTTTGCATAGGAAAATGATCTTATTTGTTGATGTATAAATTAATCATTTTAAAATTTTATGTTAAAAACACCAAAAAAAATACACTGAAGAGAGCAAAAGAGATTAAAAAAGGGACTGAGGCAAGCAGAGAGCAGTGCTAGAAATACCATGTTAGATTTAACATATACTTTTAATTGTGCATAATGGAGATTTGCACATCATATGCAATTCTTTTTCCATTCTTTGTATGTAGACACATTCATTTTTAATGTCTATAAATTCACAAGAAAAATAAAACAAATAAGACTTTTTTTTATCTTCCTTCCTTTTCCCTTTTGCAATCTTAGCCACAATCTTCTTTCCTCAGTGACTCTGGATTTAAATTCTACTTTCCCACCATAGTAGTTGTGATTGGTGAGCAGCTAGTGAAGGGACAGTGTAAACATAATTGAGCCTCTCTAAGGACTATATTTCAGACACTATCGTTATCTATTAGCCTCAATAATATTGGGAATCCATGAGAATTTCTATAATCTTCATAGATTTTGAGAACTGGATATCTAGTTATTAGGGAATTTTGGACACACCCCTCAGCCAGTTCTAACTGCCTTCTTAAATTAGGGACTAAGACTTCTCCTCAAAATTTATTTTGAGGCTATTTGTTATGTTTAGGTGAGCTTCTGTCTCTTCCCTAAATCTAAGCTACTCGACATGACCCCCATCAAAAACCTCCTCTCTAAATTTAGTATTAAGCTCAGAGATGAGAAAATGTGAGTGGGGATCTTGGCAGTTACTCACCCTTCTCATAAGCACTCTTCAGAAAGGGATGAGTGATGGAGAGCACAGGATGACAGCCAACATTAACTGTACAAAAATTTTGTGGTGGAAATAACCCTGAGGAGGAGGACTAGACAGTCAGGATGCCAGGTCCTGCCTTTGTCACTGCCAACTACCTTTGTGACTTGAGGTAAATCAATTAATTTCTTTGGGTCTTGGATTCATCATCTCTTAAATGAAGATGGTCAGAATAGATTATTTCTAAGATATTTGCCAGCCCTACAATTCTAAGATTTTAACATTATCTTCTATGGCCCTTTTTCTCCTTTCATCCCTTCTCAGCTCCACCATTTGACATCCCTAGCTTTCTTCAAAGATCAGCCCAGGTACTACCTCCTACAGGAAGGCCTTGCTAAACCTCTGTCACTTGTTAGTATATTCTTAAATGATCTTGTGCTTACTTATTTATGAACCTGTTGTAAACTTCTCTCCCTGACAATGTAAGTCCTTTGAGAAGGAGGATTTTCCTATTACTTTCTTGGAAGTAATTAAAATCTTTCTTTAAGGCCTAGCATGGTACCTTGTATGTAATAAGTGAAATGAACAGAAGAGCATTGATTAAGAGATGGTTATGCACCAAGCATTATTGTAAGCCTACGGATAAAAAGAGAAGTGTTCTTTTTTTATTCTTGTAAATTTATTTATAAATAAATTCTCAAACATTTACTCTCAAGAAGTCCATACTCTGGGAAAGCACACTTAGGAGAATTTAACTTCAGTGTTGACAGAAAGGTTCAAAATTTTTCAGTTGCAGTGGTGAGCGCCTGGTAAGGTCTGGGTGTTCTTGAAGTCCATTGACAGGTTGACAATGCCGAGCAACCTGAAGGGCATAGCTACAAGGCAAGTGGTAAAACCTGATGGTCTTCTGTCTTACCAGAAAGATTTCAGTTGGTGACTCCCTGCTCATACAAGCGGTTTGTGCAGGTCTGGGGCTTGGAGGAGCCTGGCCATCATGACTGAAAGGAAGGGTGAGGTCCTGAGGGTCCGAGTAAAGCAAGAATCTTGAGTTTTCTCAGTTGTGAAAGTAGGGGAGAGTTTTCAGTTAGGAGGGGGAAAGGAAAAGGGAGAATAGGAAGGACATTTGGAGGGAAAATATAGCCCATGTCACTTGCTCTATTGAACCCTCTGTTCCTATGGAAACCCTAAATAGGATCTGAACAGACTGGACTACTGGCTGGAGTATATTAGGAACTTAAGTAAATGGTTTTTGAATTGAATTGTGGTAGTTTTTCCTCTAGGCTCCAATGCCTTCTTCAGATTGTCTCTGTTCTAGCTTCTATTAAAACCTGTTGTCCCCAAAGAAGATGATAAATTCATTGAGATTGAGGTCTAAGTTATAAAAACATTTTAAGTGCCCCTGATCCCCATTCCAGGATATTTTCATTTTAATCATTTTAATAGGAAACAAATTAATGAATCTTTAGTTGTAGAATATTGGCCAGCATCAGTAAACTCAAGGGGATAGAGGTGGGAAAAGGGTATTCCAAGGTTGACTTTGATGCCAGAAATAAAGGGAAAAAGTAGAGAGGCTTAAGTGATGACAGATATGCTGAGCAACCACCAGAGGCTAGTGTGCCAGGTAAGCAAGACTGCCTACAGAACATGCCACCCTCTGGGCACAGATGTACTCTAAAATTATTTTTGTTAGTTATTGGGTTTTTCCTCACCACTATCAAATGCAACATTAATGCGGCAGCAAAATTCATTTTTTACATCATGGAACTGCTTTTAATTTTATTTCTAATAAGTGCTTGCAGATGCAAAATATATTTACATAGAAGAAAATAAGGGTTAAAAGAAGCATTAGCCATATTGTAATAATTTTGCTAACAGCTGTCTTAGGTTAGCATATGTGTATTCCTCAGTCTTGTGTATATTAGATACAAGTTAATGTCAACAGTACATTAACAAGGCAACTGAATTTAATTACAGAATTGGAAGCTCAGTGGGAAGAAGGATTACATTTCTACTAAAATGCATAGGTAGTGAGACATCTGTTTTAGACCACAGTTCCAAATAGTTATTTCCATCCTCACACATTTTATGCATTTTAATAATGAACTATCTGAAAGATTTCTTTGCATCTTCTTTTCTAAAATAAGATGCCAGGAATAGTCTTTGAAAAGGTGTAGTGAGGGTCATGTTGGAGAACAACAGTGGTGCTGGGATCAGGAAACATGAATATTAGTATAATATAGAAAAATTAAAGTAATCCCCCTGTTATAGTCAGCATAAGTCAGGCCCTGGGAACACTTGGAACTGATGCAAAATGAAATGATCATAACCAGTGAAAACAATTTGTAAATAAGAGTATCATAAAAGAAAAAATCTTTCAAACACTTGAGAACTCTAATCAATGCAATAACACCTTCAGTCCCAGAAGATTGACAATTAAGAATGTTACCCACCTCTTGACAGAGAGATGATGGACTCAAGATGAAATGAGACATGCCTTTTTGTACATGGCCAATGTTGGGATTTGCCTTGCATGACAATGCATTTTTGTGAAGATTTTGGTTCCTTTTTTCCAGTGGGGGTGGGAGTAGGAGGCCTAGGAGCAATAGGAGTGGAGAAAGGAGGGGGAGAGGAAAGAAGTCATTAAAGAATGTTTTTTAAAATGTAGACAAGAGCAGGGAAGGAAGGTCAGTAAGAACACACAAGCATTGCAAAATTGGAAGCTATTTGTTGAAAAATATGTATGAATTTGTTGTTGTTTCATCAGTTAGTTATGTCCCACTTTCCATGATCCCATTTAGAGTTTTCATGGCAAAGATACCAAAATTGTTTGCTCTTTCCTTCTCCAGCTCATTTTACAGATGAGGAAACTGAGGCAAACAGGGTTAAGTGACTTGCCCAGGATCACACAGCTAGAAAGTATCTGAGGTCATGTTTGAACTCAGATCCTCCTAACTCTGACTCTAGACCTAGCATTCCATCCACTGCACAACCTGGTTCCCTCAAAACATATATTATACATAATATATATGTATGTATTAAAAATGATTTTACACATAAAAAGAACAAAGTTATACATCATAGTTATCTATCATTTCATGCACGGTCTTCTTCTCCTGCTCTACTATGCGTATGGAAATGTCCACTTTATTTGATGTTCGTTAATTTCAGAACTGATCAAGGTAATGACCAATCACAATTCCAGATGACCAATGCTACCCACGCTATTCATTTCCTAACAGAGAGGTGATGGACTTTAGATAAAGACGGAATAAAAATGCATGACAGTGCAGGCCTGCACCTTCACTTCACTATTCATATTTACTTCAAGGGTGTTTTTTTAATAAGGGGTTTGGGGAGAGAGAGAGAAAAGAAAATAAATGCAATTCATTGTGGGGGAAAGTAAGATAAATTTAAAATTTGTGCTTGGAGGCACAAATAAACTAAGATGCCACCATTAGAAATCCTAGGCCCAACTATGGAAGTATCAACCCTGCAAAATTGCTTACTAAGTTAATTGAGGTTGTAAATGAGTATATCAATTAACAGTCTTATTCAAGTCCTAGTAATTAATTCCAAGGGTGACAATATCACAAATACCTATACAGGTGTGAGGGATATGTAATATTTTATGGTTCAACTTGTGTACAAGTTTATGGAGGAATACCACAACACAACCCAGCCTTGAGCATGCACTGGAGACCCCCTTGGCACTCACTGACTACAACTGATTTGTAAGGATTTCCAGAATCTCCATTTATAGATAAATTTTTTTAAAAAGTACTTCCACCCCACCCCATCTCAAGGTGCATGTATTTTGTGGGTCTATCATTTCATAGGTACATAAATCTAGAGCAGGTGCTCTATTTTTTATTAATTAATTCATTTTTAATTTTCAACATTAATTTCCATAAGATTTTGACTTCTAAATTTTCTCTTCCTCCCTCACCAAGATGGTGTGCAATCTGATATAGGCTCTATTTATATGTTCATATTAAACATATTTTCACATTAGTCATGTGAAGACTTAGAAGAATTAGAACCAATGGGAGAAAGAAGAAACAAGCAAACCAAAAAGAGAGAGAGAGAGCAAATAGTATGCCCATCATTTCATATGGAATAATAGTGTTCCATTACATTCCTATGCCAGAACTTGCTTAGCCATTCCCCAGGTGATGGGCATCCCCTCAATTTCCAAATCTTGACCACCCCAAAAAAGAGTCACTATAAATATTTTTGACCATGTGGATCCTTCTTTCATTTTTATGATCTCTTTGGGAATATACATCTAGAAGTGGCATTGCTGGTCAAAGGGTATGCACAGTTTTATAGCCCTTTGGGCATAGTTCCAAATTCCTCTCCAAAACAGTTGGGTCAGTTCACAATTCCACCATCAACGCATTAGTGTTCCAATTTCCCCACATTTTCTCCAACATTTATCATTTTCCTCTTTTGTCATGTTAGCCAATCTGATAGGTGTGATGTTTTATGATGTGGAACTTCAGAGTTTTTTTATTTGCATTTCCCTAATCAATAGTGATTTAGAGCATTTTTTCAGATGACTATAGATAGCTTTAATTTCATCTGAAAACTGCCTGTTCATATCCTTTGATCATGTCAGATACTCTACTAAAGAAGATATCTCCCAGACATCTCCGGGAGATAGTGAGTAATTATGGGAGAACACCACTTCTTTTTCAAGAGGCCTTCACAAAAGGTAGGGTAGAGTCATGAGAAGGTTTTGGATTGACTGAGTAGGGAGGATGACTACATACTGCACAGATGGGCCTGAGTCAGCTTTCAGAGGAACAAAATAGTAATTTCAAAGGTAGATCCGCACAAGTAAGTGGACCAGGTGGACATGAGTCAGTTTTCTGAATATAATGAAAGTTGTGAGCATCTCTTGACATCAACAGATGTGCATTCAAAAAGAAAATCAGATTTTATGCTTTTAATTCAATGTTTAACTGAGATAGAATGTCTCAAAAGCTACAGAACTGGAAAATTTTTTTCAACAACTTTGTCAAGAAACTGTTAGAACTGTATAAAATACATCACTTTGTCATTAATGTTATGATAGAAAGGCAAGGTCATTAAGTGGTTCTGTCATATGCTGAAATTAAATATGTGGCATACTTTATGTTATTTATTATTAATCCTATTTATTGCAATACACTTTGGTATACAGGTTTGTCTAAGGACTTTTAAGTTACAATTGTTCTGACCACTCAGTGATCAACAAGGAAAATATGGTGCAATGGAAAGAATGTTGAATTTAGAATAAGGGAACATGGATTGAAATATTGGCTCTGCCATTTTCTGCCAATAGGAACTTTGGCAAGACTTACCTCTCTGGGCACCAGTTACCTCAACCGTAAAATGAAAGACTGGACTAGGTGCCCCTGAAAGTCCCCTCCAAATCTGTGACTCATTGTCACTCCTGCAAATTCCTTAGAGGATGGAAAAATCTGATGAAAGTCTCAACTGAAAAATCTATGCAGAGTGAGACTTTGAGATAAAGGAGAAATTTTGAAGCATATGAGCAAACCTTCACAAATGAAATATTTATAGTGACAGTTGTGATTAGGCAGTAGCAACCTACTCATAGGCTGAAAGACTCTGATTAGGGAAAGATTATTACTATTTTTTCTGCAGAGAGATTACAGAAGAGTAATCTGAGTAAGGGCCATGTTGTAGGAAAGGCCAGTGCCTTGATAGGTTTTGGCTCACTCTTTGAACAAAATGAGACACTCATAACTCCTCTAATAATTACCAAAAAGCATTTACTTCATTGTGTCAGGAGAAAGTTATTTAACAAGTTTCTTCAGTAAACTAAAGGTACCATAAGAATTCAGCCAGGAATATGCTAATGAAGTTAATAACTGGCTCTCTAAGGAAAAGATGACCATGATACACTTTTAAGTTTAATCTACATTATTCACATTTTCTCCATCACTTCCTTAAGTCTAAACGATCGACAAAACAATAAACAAAACTTTGATTAGTAGCATTTGCCAATTTCCAAGGTAGAAATGCACACAATAAAAATTCAACAGCGAGCTATCCCTAGTCCATTAGAGCTCATTCCAACACATCCTCAATTCAGCTGAGCATGACTTCTGATACTGGTTCAGAAACCTTCTGAGCTGGAGTTTCTTATGGCGTACTGTATGCAGGCAGTCAGGAATCTTTTAAGGATAACTTCAATATCTTTTAAATAAAAGTAAACCTAACCTGAATAGGGTGGGGCCTCAGGATGTTGTTGCCACCATAAATCCTGTTTACAGAATAGAAATAGAAAGATCTTGCAGACCAGAGATTGAGGGCAGAACAAGAATATTCTAGTCAATGAATGAGATAACCTGATTAAAAGTTGAATCAAGGTGTAGAATTTCTAGGACTTCAAGAGTTGGGTCACTTTGGAGAGATGTATGATTTTATTTATTTTTATTTTTGGCATGTAATACTTAGCAATACACATGATTATTGACCGTGTCTTACACTGAGCTTTCCTAACATCTTGAAGATTCCATGGAGCACTTCTGTGCATTGATTATCCATCCTTCATTCTTGACATGTGTACAACCCATTTTCTT
>JAQQSK010017729.1:0-10027 GCA_028658325.1 Potorous gilbertii | reverse complement strand
ATGGTAGGCTGCTTCTGCTGCTACTATTATGATTACCACTGATGCTACTACTGCTACCACCACCACCATTAGTACAACTTACTGCTACTATTACTACTGCTGCTGCTCCTCCTACTTGTCCTCCTCCTCCTACTACAAGCCAAGTCAATTTCCAAGACTACGGATGGAAAATGTTATCCACATTCATATGACAAACTATGGAGTCTGAATGCGTATCGAAGCATATTATTTGCTCTCTCATTTTTTTTTTGTTTCTTCTTTCTCATGTTTTCTCCCATTGGTACTAATTCTTCTTTACATATGGAATGCATTCGAGCTGGGGGGCAGGTGATGTTAGAGATGGGGAGAGATTTGTAACACATCATTTTTTGGAAGTGAATGTTGAAAACTAAAAAGAAACAAATATAAATTTTTAAAAATCAATTGTCATGGAGAGGAGCCAAGATGTTGGAGTAGAAAGATTTACATATGCTAGCTCCGAACCCACAGCCCATAAATTTCCTGTAAAAAGAAATCCTAAAAAATTCTGGAGCAGTGGAAGCCGCACAGCAATGGAGTGAAGGAGATTTCCATTCCAGAGAGCCCTGAGGAGCCAATCCCAAGGGTCCGTCGCGCACCTGGTGGGAGCAGAGCCTAGCCCTTCTCTGGCCATGCAGCACCAAGAGCAACAGATCCGAGCAGGCTTCGGGGACGGAATCTCCGGCGGCCGCGAGGGTCCCTCCACCCAACGGCGCACAGGTCAGTGAGAGAGCCTTCTGGACTGGCCGAGATGGTGGCAGGGTGTCTCCATGTCTTGGGCCCCCTTGGGCCCGAGTTCTAAAACTCAAAGTTTTAGAAACAATTATCGAGTATTGCTCTTGCTACTAGGAAATAAGCAATACAGGTAATGGGGAATAGAAAGTTATCTGGCCCTACAGGACAAAAGAGAAAATGGGGTTAATGGAAGGGAGGCATGAAAGAAGAGAGGGCAGATTGGTGATAGGGGTAATTAGAATGATCAGTGTACTGGGGTGGGAGGAGGGGATAAATGGGGAGAAAATTTTGGAACCCAAAATTTTGTGAAAATGAATGTAAAAAGTTAAATAAATAAATTTATATTACAAAAAACATCAACTGTCATATATGCATAGAATACTATTACTTTTAATATGCCATATGTCAGCTAATGGTACAACTGTTTTTATATTTTTGTTCACTTTCTTTCTTCTTTTACACTACAGTAACACATAACCAACTAGCATTTGTAGAACAGCTATGTCATATCTGAAGCTGTATGATAGTCCGAATGAAATATATGAGGCATATAAGGTATGATGTCTACTTTTTCATACACCAGTGTAACAGTAAGCACCCCAATGTACACAGGGTGACTATTATCAGAACTTCTTAGAAATACATTCATAAAAGGAAAGGCAACTTTTGAGGGGTTAACAATCACTTTAATCAATCACATATATCATTCCTTTAATTAAGCACATATGTCATTTACCTAGTTTACAGAAGTCAGGACTCTGAACTTCAGAGAAAATACAGAAAAATCAAAGATCAACAGACCTGGTTTTCTCTGTCCAATCAAAATCAATACATATGTCAATTCAACAGACAGGTCCAACTGTCTGACCACAGTTACCAGAGAGAGAAGCACTGACATCTGAATTTTCAAACCCGGGGGGCTACTTACAGTTGTCATCTGGCCAAACAATCACTTCCAGTCAGTAAACCCCAAAATAAAACCTCACCCTCAGAGTATTCATATACTTTTCAGAACCAGAGGGCATAACTCACTGACCCAGTGCCTGAATAGAAAAAAAACAAAAGAGACTTGGAATCCACCTACAAAACAGCTCCCTTAATCAAGATTCCCTCAATGGCCAGGCCAAAAAAATGGATAGAAAAGATGCTCCTCAATCATATTATTCAGAGGCATTATACTTCTTGGTATAAACAAAAACAGCAAGAAGATCCTACTTTCCTTGGCTTCATAACCAGTCACATAGTACTATATAAATTCAGAGTTAGAAGGAGCCTCAGAATTTCTTGAGTCCAAGGGTTATCTGAAAATGAAGTGTGCAGATTCTGGTTAAAGCTTTCTAGGGACAGAATACTCACCTCTTTCTAACATAGATCACCCACTTTTCATAGCTTCATTTATTAAGTTTCCCCTTCATCAATATCATATCAAGTGTTATTTTACCTCTTTGAACCTGTGTATTCTATTGAGTTCTTTGTTCTCAGGAAAACAAAATTAAATATAGCAAAACAAACAAAATTGTTTCATATAACACACATTCAGATATTTAAAGACAACACATATTTTCATACTAAGTTGACTATTCTTCATGATATTTTCTATTCCTTCACCTGATTATCATCAGTCACATTCTGTTTTCTTCTCATGATACTGTTCATGATGTTCATGTTTCTAACTTTTCTCTACCACTTCTCTATTACTTATATTCAGTATATTCAAAATTGGGCTTAGGATACTTCTGATCACATACACATATCCATTGTCTACAATTAATAATAAAATATGTAGAATTATAGAGGTGATATTCAAAAGTATAGAAAATATTCATGAAATTCATAACTTAAGAAAACTCAAGAAACAGAGGTTCATATATTAAGACTGTCCACTTCTTTGCCGCTAAAGATAAAAGCTTTCAGTTCTACACATAGTATAAGGTAGAAATTAGTCAGATTTGGGATGAGATGGTAAAATTCCTGAGATAATGATTCCTGCTACATTTCTTCCCATTAGATTAGATAGCTGAAGGAAAATCTTATAGATTACAAATCTTATAATGAATATTTCTGTTCTCTGACAGAATTCATGTTATGAAGGATCATTTTTTTCTGAGTAAAAATGATTAAGTATTAATAGTTCATAAACAAATGAGTAGGTATGGAAAAACAAAAAAAAACTTCCATTAGTAAAGAAGTTCAATTTAAAAAAAATCTCTGATTATATGTATGACTTAGTTATTACATTTTTTTACCTGCTAACTGAGCACCAATATTTTGTCACAGTGTCACAAAAGATAATATATCCAACAACAAAAATGAAGTTCATTTAATGAGAAAATTCCCTTAGTGTCCTAAAAATAGATCATTCCTCAACTTCACAGAAAACTCCAGATTATAAATCAGAGTGTGAAAGGTGAGTTCAAAATGAAACCTTCCCAAGGGAGGGAAAAAAATAAAAACAAAAACCTTTTCTCCGATAACCTTCAGGTATAATAACCTTCAAAGATGGTCTATACCACTTTGTCCTGACACTCACCAATAGCCAAGCCCAGAAACTATTGACATCAGTGGGAATTCATGGGAATAGAAAATCAAGTCATTGAATGAAAAAAGGAAATTATGCCTATTTTTATGCATAAGAATACCTGAAATTAAAATTGACTATTTCAATCCTTTAAAAAACATCATACTAAAACAATTTGGAAAATGGTAACATATTACACTCATTTTTTTCTGGGTAGTGACAAGAGGTCACAAGATTTTTTTTCCCCCTGATAAGCAACAAGCCATTGGTTAAAGTGTATAGTAGATTATTTTCATACTGTTGACTACTCTTCATATTTCCTATTTCTTCACCTGGTCATCATCAATCACATTCTGTTTTCTCCTCATGATGCTGTTCATTGTATTCATGTTTCTAGTTTTCCTCTGCCATTTCTCTGTAACTTATATTCAACATTTTCACTTCATTTCTAATGTTTTCTAAGGATTGTTATTTAAATTGAGCCTTCTATTTGGAAACTTGACAAAGTACTTTTATTTAAAAACAATTAAATGAGACCTCCTACACATTTAGTATCTACATTTTAGGACCATAATGACAAAATATTGAAATATCAAAGCAAATTATGAAAAAATGTTATTTTAGCCAAATAAATATTGAATAAAATGCTAGGTGAAGTTGAATAATATCTAGAAATAGGTCGACAAAGCACAAATATGATATAAAATATAGATTAATATATTTCCAAAAGTTGTGTCTAAAAATAAATAAAGAAAATACAAAAAGCTCAGTGTTGGTGAACCATGGAGTTCCAGGGCAAGTCAAATAAAGGGAATATTTAATGAATACCACAACGCATAGCAACAATAACTGCATCTCAAAGAAAGAATCAATTTATTTTTGTTACTGAAAGTCCATGTGAAAATCGCAATCCTTGTTACTATATTGTTTTATTCAGTAGCCTGATGATTTCACCTCATGCTTTGTTTCTTTCTGACTTAGGTCAAATTCACTTTTCTTTTCAATGAGTTGTACCAACACTTCATTCTGAAATTATGCCCCATTCTTTGTATTATTTTTCTGTGTTTGGGATTTAGAAAGAAAATTAGATGAATGGGAAGTAGTTTGGAGAAAGTCTGATTGGTATTTGAAGTTCTCTTTCAAAACAAATTTGTACAAGTAACCCCCACCCCCATATGTCTCTTTATGGATGTCTCTCCCTCGTTTTCTCTCTGTATGTGTCTATTTCTCTGTCTCTTTGTCTCGGTCTCTCAGGGTGTCTCTGCTCTGTCTCCATCTCTCTGTCTTCTCTCTCTCTCTCTGTCTCTCTCTCTCTCTCTCTCTCTCTCTCTCTCTCTCTCTCCCCCCTCCCCATGTCTATGTTTCTCTTTCTCTGACTTTCTAGTCTCTCCAGTTCCCATGCATAAAATTATTATTTTTTGTACAAAGGCAAGTCCCAAATATTTTTACCCAGTCCTCATCTCCCTTCTGATTTCAAGTCCTACATTATGAACTACTGTTGGATATATCCTCAGGAAAGTTACAGTCATACATAAGATTTCACATGTCAAAACTACTCATCATATTTATCCCCAAACCTACTTATCTTCATAGCATCCTTATTTCTGTTCCTGACTCCATTATTCTCTTGTTCCCTCAAATCTCTGATCCATCCTTACAACTCTTCACTCTCTCTCACTCATCACTCACAGAAAAATCTTGTTGATTCCCTAGATACAGCCATTACCCTAGGCCTTATTGTTTACTTAACTGATTGTAATTAGCTGCCAATAGTTTTATTTGTTTTTCTCCTTTTCAATCTATCTTTCTTAAAATTACAAGTTTCTGTGCCTCAAGCAGACAGACATCTATCTGTGTTACTCTATTGCTCAATATGCTTCCATAGTTCCCTATTGTTGTTGGTAATAAATACAAATTCCTATATTTAACATTCAAAACAATTAACTAGTAGAATCTAATATATCTTTCTAGGCTGGTTTTATATACTTGCCTTCATGTACTATCCTTTTATGGCAATTGGATTACTTGTGATTCTCTGGCCACAGACTTGAATATCTTGCAATTGTCCCTTGTACTTAGTACGCTCACATTTCTTTATTCTGATTTCTTGGGATCTTAAATACTACTTAAGGAACAGCTTATGTGGTACTTTCTCCAGAAAGGCTTTCTTGTTCCACTCCAATGCTTAGCCACCCAAATTCTGTGCACTTTCCTCATGTCTGTATACATTGTTTCCCTAGTGTATTTAATGTTAATTAAATTGAAATTATCAATTTATATCCTCTGAATCACCAAAGTCTATTGTATAGAAGCTAAGCAGATGTCTACCATCAACTTTACAATTTTTCAAATGTTTGGATACATATCATCTCCAAAACAGCCATCTTAACTCCTTTTATTTAATTCTACAAGGCATAATCTTCTTTCCTCTTTCTTACTAGTAGTTTTTCTGTTGATAAGCACCAGATTATCAAGATTCTTACAAAAATATGGTTTCTGAATTGAACATAGTACTTCAGATATGTTAGGACAAAATGAAAGGACATTAGGGTCATCACCTCTCTTAATCTGGACATTTTTTTTTGTAAATTAGCTTCTTTGGCTGCATATCTTACTGTTGACTCATGTAAAGTTTTCAATCTTATAATACCTGTAAGTGCAGTTTTTCAAATGAGCTACTTTCTACAGAAACACCTTCCATCCTGTATTCCTTTAACCAAGGTTTAATTTTGTTTCTACTGAATGGAAAATTTTCCATTCAATGTTTCAAAACATTCATAATTAAACAATTAATCAAAACAAGATGTATTTCCATGATTCACTCAAACCATATGAATTGAGAGGAGTTATAAAATAAATAGGCTGCCAAAAAGTCAAGAGATCTTTTCCCATCAATTCTATGCATATTAGAGGGAGACCATGACTCTAATGCAACATAGCTTTAGTCATTTACTTTAGGTGGAGATGAACCAGAGTGTTTGAAGACTTTGCTAGTTCAGGATAAATCTTGGTACATCTTTTCTTCAAAGATAGCAAATCTTTTGTAATGTTTGGTTATTAACTGTACACCTATTTTCTAAGGACCATTCTAGGAAAGGTTTATTTTGAGAAAAATCAATTTATAATTTTTTAAGAGCCATAAAATCCTGAGCCTTTCATATCTGATATTTTAATGAAATTCTCATAGGTATGATTATGGACATTACATTTAAAATATCATTTGTATATCAGCCAATAAGTTTGGGAATTCAAATTTTTGTTTGAATATTTAGATTTTTTATAGCACATTCCCATTGGAAATCTCAACTGTAGGTTTTCTTGAATATTAATTCAAGTTAAACAGGTTGATGTGGGTAGGGAAATGTCATCCAGAGAAGCACCAGGGAATATGATTACAATTAATTTGACAGTTATGATTATTTATGTTAGGTTTTTTCTTTTTTTTCAAATAGGACTGATAACTTCATTTGAAAGTAGAAGCCAGTAGATGTACCCAAAGAAAGGTGAACTGAATAATAATTTCGTGAAAAGAATTTCAAGTGGTGCAAAGCATCTTTTTAATCATCTAGGGTTGGAAACTATCATAGAGTATCAAGAGTGGTGCTGCTTAATGCACTACAGGAGGGTGATTGTCTTTTAATAGAATTAAATGACATCATCACCCAAGTTACATTATCTAGCCATTATGCAAAATATAATAATTATATAATACTTAAAAATTTCATGCAGTAAAATGTGTGCAAGTATGCACACACAGGCTGGATGGTATATTGAACAGAGTGGTAGTCATGGACTAAAATTTTTTTTTAAAAGTCCAGAGAGTTTCAGATCTTCTCTCTAGTATTCATAGCTATGAATCCCAGGCAAGTGACTTCACCTTGATGTATCCCAAGTAACTTCATAGGTTATAGATGAATTTAAATAAACTTGATGAAAGGAATTGTCATGTTGAGAGCTGTCAGTGGGGAAATAAACAAACATACTTAGCATGCCATTTTCTTTCTAATGTCTCTTCCCAAAATGTATTCCTTCGTCTCTTCTGACATATTTTTAATCTTGATGTTTGATCCTAACAACCTTAACAACACTCTCATCAACTTTTTTTTCAATCATTCAAAAAACAAACATTGATCAGGCAATTACTATATCTTATTGCAAAGCTTTGTGTAGCCACAGGTGACAGTTGACTGTCAAGTAGGGAGCAAAGGTAGATGAAAATCCCTAAAAGAGGCTTCGCAAACCCCCACACCAGAGGTGCTAGTCCTCCTTAAATACCCCATTGCAGCACCAATGTGATAGTCAATGTACCTACAGTAGCTATGAATATGCTGGTGTAATTGTGAATTGCAAAATATAACAGACTCTCCATGTGGAACACAGAATTAAAATATTTATTTAACTACCAGAAAACTGAATCTCACCACCAGAAAGCCAATTTCGTAATAGCAAAAAAGCAATCAATGCACAATAACAGTGCAAGGGGCAACATCATAACAAAGCCTACCTTGCAGGGCCTGACAAGAAATGAATAATTACAGCTTGATGCCTGCTTATTCTCTCTCCCTCAACTCTAACTACTGTGTCCAACTTCCTCTCAGCTCTGCTCCACCCTTCTTCTACCCTTTGCCAAGCTTCTCCCATCAAAGCCTCATATGACTCAGGCTTCCATGTGACTCAAGCAGTTAATATAGACCTATTAATGGATGGAAAGATCTTCTTGTTATGCAAAATTACTTTAACAATACACTCATACACACCAGGAAGAATAACATCTATACTAAACCCTATTATAAATGTCCATTGATACAATATTAAAAGTCTCTAAGTGAAATTTAAAGGAGTTGACTAGGCTACAAGAATATGACATAATTATTCTGCCTCATGGATGGACTTATATGGATCAATCCAAATTAATTATTCATACATATATATGATTATATGTGCATATGTTTGTGTGTATATATGTATATGTGTGCATATATGTAGTGTGTATATGTGTATGCATACATATATAGACATGTATACATTATACATGTATATGTACTGTATATGTGTGTATATATATATATATATGTGTGTATATGTATGTATACATGACTAGAATGATCAGTGGAAATCAGATTATAGATACCAGTAAATATTATATTGAGGAATTTATATTTCATCCCCTATACACTGGGAATCCACTAAAACATTTTAGACAAAAGTATGACCTGGTCACAATGCTTCAGGAAAATTATCTTGACAAAAGTTTGGGGGATGAATTACACACAGCAGAGAGCAAGGAGCTCATTTAGAAAACTTAGAGTGTTACAGGAAAAAAAATGTAGTTCCAAATTGAACGGTGGCTACCTAAGTAGAGATAATGCTTTAGAAAGGAGAGAGATTGCATCAGCAGAATCAAAGACTTGGTAATCGATAGCAGATGAGTAGTAAGAGAGAGTGAAAAAAATCAAGAGTGAAGTAGAGGTTACAACCCTGGTTTAGCCAAGAAAAAGGCAAGTAGAAAAGTTTGGAGGAAGGGTACAATAAGTGTAATGGGGTACAATTTTCAATATGTTGCTTTTGAAATGCTTATAGACCATCTAGGAAGAGACAGTTAATAGGTAATGATGTGGGAATTGAGTTATGTACAGAAGTTTAGGATAGAGATATAGAATTGGAGCTCACTAGTACAGAGATAACACAAGCATTCATATAAACTGATGAAATTTATAAGGCCACCAGAAAGAATACATAGAAGGAGCTAATTGATAGGCTGAAGAAAATGAGACATCGAATAATTTCTATATACTATTCATGATATACAGCAAAGAAGGATGGAAAGGATGAAAATGCCAGGATAATTATGCTACATTAAAAAATAAAGTTTTAGTTAACAATATATCACAAGAAAAATACATAATTGTGAAATAAAGATTTACAACATTTTAATAATGAGGAAACTTGGTCCATCATAGTGAGCAGGAAGATGAAGATATGCTACGAAAATCTTCACAAGAGAAAAAAGGCAGAAATAAACCCAAAAGGAGGATAATGGATGTGACTGATCAATTTACAATGGAATAGAATGTAATTTACAGAAAGCCACTCATATCTCTTTGCCTCCACACTTAAACGGTATTTAGTACCATGGGACAAAATCATTTAAATCATCTGAAAAGTCATGTCAACTGGAAGAAAAATGAGTGATAGGTGAAATAGAAAATTTGAATAGATTTTGGGGGGATAATTTGCAAATGAAGAAGAGAGGCACACTCATCATGTTATAATGAGAATTCAAATTCAAGTTAAAGTTTTGTTCACTTGTTTTTAAGGTTGGAATAAACATTAATATGAGTGTAGGTGATTCAGAAGTCAATAGATTAATAGATGTGGAAGACAATAGAAAGAGTACAGAAATACTTAATTACAGAAAACTATAGAAAAAGCCAATATTTTCCAGTTCTGATTTTCTATCACCTTTTATTTGACATTTTTGTCTTTAGCAATAATATTTTATAATTTCCTTCTCCAGGAATGACAAAGATAATTCATTCCATTAAGGAATCATAATTGTTTTCTTAAAGTGAAGTCTTATTAATTTAAAATGAGTATTTTGGGGGAAATAGCTAGAATAAGAATTTAGAGTTTACTGATTTGAGGGTGTTTATGGGTAAATTCTCTTAATCTTTTCATTGGGTCAGCATGATTGAAATGTAACCATATTTAATGAGTTGAATTAAAGATAAAATGTCACTTTCTTTTTTTTTTTTT
>JAQQSK010017728.1:0-10027 GCA_028658325.1 Potorous gilbertii | reverse complement strand
ACACATACGGCCTATATTGAATTGCCTGCCTTCCCAAAGGTAATGGGTGGGGAGGGAGGGATGGGGAGAAACTGGAACTTAAAGTTTTAGGACCAATTGTTGAGTATTGTTCTTGCTACTAGGAAATAAGAAATCCAGGTAATGGGGAATAGAAAGTTTTCTGGCCCTACAGGACAAAAGAGAAGGTGGGGTAAGGGAAGGGAGGGATGATAGAAGAGAGGGCAGATTGGTGATATGGGTAATTAGAATGTCCAGTGTATCGGGGAGGGAGGAGGGGACAAATGAGGAGAAAATTTTGGAACCCAAAATCTTGTGAAAATGAATGTAAAAAGTTAAATAAATGTATTTGAAAAAAAAAATCTGTATATATGAGTATGTGTATGTATATATGTGCATATGTGCATGTTATATATGTGTGGGTATATGTATATGTATATTTTGTGTATATGTGTGTATATGTGTGTTTATATATGTATACACATACTATATATATATATATATATATATATATACATATATATATATATATAGAGAGAGAGAGAGAGAGAGAGAGAGAGAAACAGAGAGAGAGAGATAGAGAGAGCAAGAGGGCAGGCACAAGGTGAATTAAATATTAAGGGAGGATACCTAAACAAATAAAAGTAAGTGTTGAGATCAATTTAATGGGAGATAGAGAAAGGGAGAATTAGAATCTAGTGAATCATCTCATATAAAAGGTGTAAGAAAGAACTTTTACAATGGAGGGGAAGAGGGAGTAGGTAAAAGGGAATAAGTGAGTTTACTCTCATTGGATTTGGCTTAGAGAGAATAACACACATTCAATTGGATATGGAAATCTATCTTACCCTGCAGGAAGGGGGGTGGTGAAGGGGATAGGAGAGGGAGGGTATTACAAGGGACATCAGATTGGGGGAAGGGGTAATCAGAAGTAAGCACTATTGTGAAGGGACAAATCAAGAGAAAAAATGGAATAAATGGGGGGCACAGCAGAATAGAGGGAAATGTGGATAGTGTTTCTCAATATGACTGTTATGGAAGTGTTTTGCATGACTACATATGTATAACCTATATCAAATCACCTGCTTTCTCAATGATGATAGGTGAGGAAGGAGGAAAGAAAAGAATATAGAAATCAAAACTTTAAAAATGAATGTTTAAAATTGGTTTTGCATGCAACTGGGCAATATGTTGTACAGGCAATGGGGTATAAAAATTTATCTTACCTCACAGGAAAATAGAGGGGAGGGGGATGAGAGAAGCGTGGATGATATAAAGGAAGATAGATTGGAGAAAGGGGTGGTTGGAGTGCATACTGTCCAAGAGTGAGAGGAGGGGAGAGATTGGGAGAAAATTTTGAATTCAAAATCTTGTGGAAATGAAAATAAATAAATTGAAAAGTTACTGAATTGAAAATTAAAAACTGAAAATAAATAAATTATATTTTTAAATAGAAAAAAAAAAACCTCACCTCCACACCTCACATGCCTCTCTTCCCAGAGTCTTAGATCTCTAAAGAAATCAATAATATCGTACCATTGTGGCAGTTCTCTGTACTGTCAGTGCTGGACAAGAAAACTGAGGAATCAAGTGTTCAGAATAGGCTACCTGGGACAGGATACTATTGAGAGAAAAAGCTCAGCATCCAACTGGGCCTATTTCTATCTCCCAGACAATCATATAGGGCAGAAACTTACGCTACTGAATCATGAATTTACCATGGGAAAAAACTATAAGATCGAGTTCCTCAGAAAACCACTATCAAAGGGGAAGGAGTCAGGAAATGAGGATTTTGGGGGAATAAGGGAGAAAAAAGACTGCAAGTACCAAAGACTTAAAGAAAAAAAACAAAACACTTGTACATGCAAAAAAAGATAAACAGAAAAAAAGCACCTTAACAATGGAAAGAATATTGTCTCCAGATCTAGTAAATAATTTTAGGTATCAATGAATAAATAGAGAAAAACAAAGGAAAATTATCTAGGAGTGATGATCCCAAACTTATTTGGCCTACCACCCCCTTTAGAAAAGTTACTTAGTGATCCCCCACAAAAATCTACTTTCTTTAACCCTCTAATGTTTTTTTGATTTGCATTTCAAAAATAAATGAAATGTATTTTTAAATGACACATCTTAAATTTAATAATTTATTGAAAATTTGTGAGTTTTTTCCCACACTGAAATTTTGATAACACAATATTGGGTCTTGCAACCACGCAGTATTATATTATAAACAGGTCATTACATGCACTTATTTTTGCCAATGCATAGTGGACTTCCAAACAATGTACAATATGCTTGCCTACCAGCACTTGCTTGTTAAGACTTGTCAGTGGACTTGACCACTGTTCCGTCATAACTTGCATTCTGTGTGTTTACTTGGAAAATGACATAATCATTACAACCTTAACTTTGTTACAAAACAGATGAAATATGTGTGAACAGTTTTTCGAAATTTTCTTTTCTTCTTTTCTTTATTTATGCTTCCTCCAAGCCCTAATTATGCCTGAGGCTACTACCACTCCCCCTGCAATGATTTCAATGCCCCCCAGGGAGTGTTATCACCCATTTTGAGACTCTCTAATCAGAACTTGATGAGACAGAAGACTCAGTGGGATTGGAGAATATGGTAACACATCTTACTATTCCTGAGTGATTTAAAAGAGAAATGAGAATTGAGAATAGATCATGTCATAAATAGCAAAAATAATGGCCAGAATTAAAAAACAAAAACAAACCTTGAGTCTGCAATGTCGTCTTAACAAAGCAACAAAGAAGAGACCAATAGCTTAAACATGTCATTGAAAGCCACCAGAGAAACAAAAGCACCCAACCTGTAGGCTACAACACAAACAGTGGTCAAATTTAACATTTCAATCCAGAAACATAAAGTTCTGAAAATACCAAACAGAAATGAAAAGAAATTTGAATAATATAAAATATTCAGCACACACCAGAAAATGAAGGAATGGGTTTACATGTTCTGAAGAGCAATGGAGCTCTGGATATAACCCAATGTGACCTCCTCTTCAAATTTAAGCTTAGGAATTTTTTTTTAGATGGATGTTAAAAAATAAAGAGGCATGTGAAATATTCTTAGAAAATAAGAGAAATGAAAAGATTATTTGCTTTTTAAATAGTCCAGACACAAATACAGAAGGGAATCTCTACAATATTATGAGTGTTAATAAGTATGACATATCAAAAATTAAAAATGAATGTAGCAAATTTGTAAAGATTAAGCATCACCTGAATGAAGAGATACGGGAAAGCACTCCCAACACATCCTTTTATGGAAATGGGAGACTATTACAGATTTTACGTGTTTTATGACTATTTCAGTGAATCAATCAATTATGCTATTGTTTATTTTGCTCCTTAAAAATATTATATGTAATTTCAGATGGCTACTACTACATAATTACTACTATTGGTAGTAATTATGCTAATGTAAGAAACAGAATACAGCAATAAAAACTTATTTAAAATAAATATGAAGTATGCACCCCCCCAAGAAAACCCAAACAATCTAATTCTGTTTTCAGTTTTTTTTTAAATGCAGATTTTTGACACAAGAATAAAGTCCTCTCTGGAATTTTACAAAGTGTTTTTGTATACAGTATGGAGTATCTCGGTACTCTTGATATATTCTATAATCTAAATCCACCTGTGCTAAACTTGATGTCCTTACAAACTAGCCAGGCTTTCAGCCTGATCTATAGTGTGTCTCAATTGCATTTCTTAAGTTTAAGTTAGCTTTATATTCAATGAGGAACATTTTTCATATTTAATTAATAGGAGCCCTCAATTATATAGGAAAAAAAACACTCTGGAATATTAGCTAAAGCTTCACATTTTTAATGAATAAAACTGACCAACTTTTGGCCTTTTTTCCTTGAGACTTAATTGAACAGTAAGTACTTATCATAAAATAATCATGGCCTTGAATGGGCATATGATGAATATGATAACTGCTATATTAGGCTGATTGATTAAGGTTAGGAAAAGTTATTAGTGAGTGCGTGAAGGGTCACACATTTACCTTGTCTTTAGTTTAATTTGAATTCTGTCAATGAAAGAGGAAATAATTGTGGTGCTCATACTTTCCAAAAAAATCATTTTCTGTTCCAATTAAAGTCTTTGTCATTCTGTAGCCAATTAATTCAGAAGTAAATGATGCCCTACTAGCATTATGGGAGAGTAGTATGTTATACCATTTTGAGTCTTTCCTTTCCCTTAGTTTGATTGTTGACATAAATTATTTTTCCTGGACTGCATAGAATCTATATAAAGGGTTCATTTCTCCAGTACTTAATTAATTCAAAGCAGAAAAAAGCCATTTGAACACATATTCAGAAAAAAGATTTTCAAAATAATCACTGATTTTTAGAAATTAAATTCTTAACATCCCTAATCAACCAGTAGGTATCTATTAAGTGCCTACAGTTATCTTGTGCTATATAATTTAATGTAATTAAAGTTATAGGTCATTTTTATAATCATTCAAACTCTTATTCCAGGTAAGAGGAACAAAATTTTATGTTACCTCCTAGGAAGTATGTTAGCTATAAATGTACTGACTTAATATCTCTAAAAGATTTTACTAAGGGATCTTCAGAGATTCAAAACCAAATATTTTTAAGGGAAATATAATTCTTAATTACTAAATACAATAAAACCAAATAAATTGGAAGGCATAGAAATGAAAATTTCTGAAAAGAAACGCCCACTCCCACCCCCCCCAAAAAAATAGGTTCTCTGTCAGTTAGCTAAAGTTAGAAATCAGTTAAGTATCTATGGGACCACAAGAATTATAGGCTCCTTTAAAATACTGAATAAATCAGACTTCAACAGAGCATGATTTTGGTTAATAACTCTCATATCCATTGGTGAGTGGGATTGTTTTAAGTCCTTCCATTTTTTGTATATCTAATTAAACTTCAAAACATGCACATCTAATTACACCTTTCAAATATTAACATCTCATCACAGTCTTACATTCACACATCTCATTACACCTTTCAAATATGTGCATTTCATTACATCACCTTCAAACATCATTACATTTTTCTCTTTATGGATTTCATTTTACTTTCTTGCCCTGTATATCACATTATTAAATTAATTTCATCTGTGTTGTTATAACTTATACATTTCATTATGTTATTCAAACATGAAATATTATTCTGTCCTATTTATATATTTTATCACCTTCTTTTACTTTTTTACCTAGTAGTACATTCTTCACAAATGTATAGAATTTTATACCTTTTATTCCTCTTTGCCTATGAGCCTTTATCTACTAATATTTACTTTGGTAGGATACTGTCCTTGAACTAAGAAAGACTGGAATCTCAAAAATACTAAGTACCTTATATCTCCCTAGCCATGGCTTTATATAATTATGGATTTAGAGTTTTCCTTTAAAATCAGCTAGTCGAAACCCACCATTTTGTAAATGATTAAATTGAGATCTGGACAAGGGAAAAGATTTGTACAAGATCACACTGGTTGTCAGAATGAGAGATTGGAGTCAATCTCCAGCCTTCAGACTATATGGTCTTTCAAAAGTTATAGACAGACAGATTTAATAAGAGGTCATAACTAAACAAAGTTTCCATTCATCACCAAACAATTAGAACTGCATTGAGAGGTGTGAGCAACAAAGTGGTGGAATTGCCATTTTTTCTGATCCTATTAGCTTTTTAAAACTTTCCAGAAGAAAAATTATATTTCAAAGATAAAGCAACTTTAATTATCCCCATAGTGTAGGCGACCTAGAACTGGAAAGAAAGAAAGAAGGTAGGAAGTAAAGAAGCAAAGGAGGATGGATGTATTCAGGAACAAATACTCACTGACTTTATATATCTGATCTTGCTTCCTCTTTCCATTACTGTGGAAACCCTGGTTCCAGACTCTGGAAGGTTTCTTGTACCTTGACAGGCTGATTGAAGACATCCCTTTCACAGCAAAATCCTAGTAGAGTCTTCAATCTAGAAGCATCAGGGTTGCAAAGATCTGAAATGCTGATGCCAGAGAAAATAGGTTCTTAGCTCCTACTGCTAGACCACGGAACTGTGGAACAGTAAAAGTGGGACATGTCATCATACACATAGGGGATTGGGTAGCACTCAACCAAGCCTAAAGGAAAGAAAACAAAACCCAGCTTGGCATCAGTTTTGACTGATCACCAAAAAGTCAGATGAAGCAGAAGCCTAAGCTAATGAACTGAATTACATAGCATGAGGAAGACCAAGATGCTTTGAGATCCAAGGACATTAAAACCAGAAGAAAGTTAGGACAAGAATGATAAGGAAAGTAAGGAGAAATTGGGAATAAAGGGTCAGAAGTTACAAAGACTTCAGGAAGAAGAAAACTCAAAAACTTAGAATGTAAAGAGTTAAACGAACAGAGAAGACCATACTGAGGGAAGGAAAGATAGCATTTTAACATAATGAATGAATTCAATAAATAAATAAATGAATTGGTATATATGAATACTTCAAGATAAAGGAAAATCATCCAAAGATTGGGTACAGAGAATCTTGTGCAATTTGAGATGAATATCAAACTGAAATATTCTATTCCTAAGTAGTTTAAAAGGAAAAATATGAGAATTATGGGAGCAGAATTTATGTCCTTCATAGCAAAAATAATGAAAAACTTGACTCTTCAATGGCAAATATTACCAAAGAAACAAGAGAGATAACAATTAATTGGGAATGCAAATATTCAAAAGTGAATGACCTAGAGAAAGAGAAAGTAAGCAAAAAAAAAAAAAAACAAACTAAAAATATGTCCACTCCGCAAGGAAAACATACTGAACTTGAAGACAAGATATAGAGACATGGTCTAAAAATCATAGCTTTCCCAGTAGGGCATGACAGGACAAAAATACCTTACAATCCTAATGTAGGAAATAAAATAAGAGAGCTATCCAGAGCTTCTGAACACAGAAAAATGATAGTCTAATTGAAACAATTCATAGATCACCTTGAAGGAAAAAAAAGAACACCAAGGCTAAGAACTTCAGGATACATATTAGTTTATTTAATAACTGACATCAGAAAAAATTCTGCAAGCCATCAGGAAAAAGAACTTCAAATATGAAAGAAAGTATATTTGCAAGGCTATCCTATAATGCAAGGCTATCCCGCATGCACTAGAAAGAGGAGGAGATAATTGAATGATGTTTTTTTTAAAAAAGCAATGGAATTTATTATGTTGCCCAAGATGACCAATCCTGTAAATCTGTGCTTAAGCATGCGGAATAAAGATGCCCATTCAATATCTAAAAAGAGTTTGAAACACTTTTAGAAAGACAGAAATGAAGAGATTATTTACTTCTCAAAAACCTCAAATAAAGGATATGTAGGACTAGTAAATAAATACGTTAGGTAATAGTTAAAAAACAACTGAGGAAACATTATACTCTGTTGATAGCAGAATAGGGGATTTAAAAAAATTAAAAATAGAGACAGATGGAGGAAAATTTAAACAACGCATGACTATGAATGTTAATAGATTAAATGATTCAGTAAAATGAAAGAGATACAGATGAGATAAGAAGGCAAAATTATTCAATCTTTTATTTTAAAAACACATTAAAATTGACATACGCATAAAAATAAAACTGAAGGAATAATGAAAAAATCATTGCGTGAAATTTGGAATTATTTAACTAATGCAGCTAATGTCTGTTTTTTTAAAGGAGAAACTCTATTACAGAGTTTTTATCCCAAGCACGCCATCAATAAGGAAAAAAGTCCTTATGTACTGCAAAATATTCATATCAGCATATTTTATGATAGCTAAGAATTTTAAAGAAATATCCTTTATTTGATGAATAGATCAAACAAATTGTGGTTTTATGAATGCAATGAAATATTGCTATGCAGTAAGAAATGGTGTAAATGATGAATAGAGAGAATCATGGAAAAATATTTATGAGCTGATACAGAGTGAAATAAGTAAAGCCAGGGAAACAATTTACAAAGTAACAAAATGTAATTGGAGAAAATGATTATACACCAGAAAATCAAAAGTAAATATAACAAAATTATAAAAAAAATTGGTCTTAAATGAAGACATATGAGAAGGAACCACCAACCTCCCTCTTGGAGGAGGTGGTAGGTCCAGTTATTACATACTACATATGCTTTTGAACTTTTTCAATTTATTCAACAGTTGCATCACCTTTTTGTTCTCTGTAAAAAATAATATTTGTCATTCAAGATGGATCGTATTTATACATGAGATATTGTGATTATGGGGAAAAGAACACCAATATATCAATAAAAATTTACAATATTAATTGGAAAGGGAGAGGAGGAAGAAGAAAATGAAATAAGAAGGAAGGAAGGAAAGAAAGAGGGAGAGAAGGAGGGAGGGAGAGGGTGGGAGAAAATAAAGCACTTGGACTTTTAAGAATTTAAAGTGACAAATATGCTCTATGGTTTAAGGCAGAAAGTGCAAATTTTAGACACTATATAAAAGTGTTAGCATATAAGGAACACAAAAAATTTCAAAGATGCAAAAGAGTTAGTAATATAAATGGAAATGCTTACAAACCTGGAAATGAATTTGTGTTTTTTTTTAAATGAAAATTAATGAGCTTGAAAAAAGAGTTCAAAAAGCATTCTATAGATTATTTGATTCAAGAATAAAAAGTAAAAAGAAAAGAAAAAATAAAGAAATCAAAAAACCCTGAATTACATTTTTGGGGAAACCCAAAATAGTTCAAGCTATGATTCTATAACATTAATAAAAAGGTACATCATGATTCATCACTTACTTGTACCCCAGAGGTAATTAAACTATTATAAAAAAGACTGTGATTAACATCACTTTCAGAGGCTAGATAATGAAACAGAGGAGACTTTCCATTCTTTGGGGTTCTGATTGACAAATGTTACATACCAGGTCAGATGGGATCAGCTTTGGTTCTTTTTTGTTTGTTTGTTTGCTTGTTTAATGTTTTCCTTCATGGGATGGGATAGTATTACATTAGGGATAGGCATGTATATTAAGATATATATCTGTTGTTAGGAAATTGAGTAATAAAAATTGACTTCCTGAAATCAACTTTTCCTGAAAATCAAATTTCTCCTTGACTATGAAAGGGAAAAATTAGAGAAAGGCTATGAGAATTGCTGAGCAGACAGAAATATTTTATAGGAAGTAAAAATAGGAAGTGAGATAAAAATAGTATTTCCTGAAAATCTGGTACTAGCGATGATGGTCATTAAAACAATTAAGGGAAGAAAAGAAAATTTCATGAGCCATACTCATAGTGCCTATTAAAGAGAAATATAAACTATAACTAACTGCCATTAAATAGATCTAGATAAGGAAATGTGATTTGGTGAATTTATATTTGAAAGTGGAAATAAAGCATAGAAATATTTAAAGGCAAACAATAGAGAATTCTTACTTGGGTAAATAGATGGAGAAGGGCAGAAATAACAATCATTTTTTTGTGGATTTTAATGCAATAAAATGTAATTAATAAAGGAAATAGGAATTCAAGTAGTAAATAATGATAACCAAGATGGGTGGTAACCCAGAGGAGTGGACTGAGGAAAAATCATAGAAGTATTACATATACTAATGAGAATGATAATAAGACAGCAGATCAAAATTAATGGGAGAATATATAAAGCAGTCCTTGGAACATGGTTTTGTTTAATTTTGTTCATCTGTGAACACTAATTTTAGAAAAATAAGAGAAAATGAGAATGAATTAATTTTGTATGTAGTTTTAAAAACCTGGAATAGAAAGAAAATAGTATTCAGAAAATAAATGAAAAAGCAGAAAAAAAAGGTGAATTTTTTTTTAAATTATTTTATTTATTTATTTTTAAATGTTCTACAATCACTTCCTTAAAATTAAGATTTTATGCCCCCCCCACACCTTCCTCCTGCTATCCCCTTCCCTCCCCATGACAGCATACAATTCTGTATAGGTTCTCCATATACTTTCCTACTGAGCACATTTTCACTATAGTCATGCTATGTAGTCACACTAAAA
>JAQQSK010017727.1:0-10027 GCA_028658325.1 Potorous gilbertii | reverse complement strand
TTTTGTAATTTAGATGTTAAGACTCTATGGTGAGGAGAGAGAAAAAATTGATAGCTTTCTATAGCCTATCAAAGTTATTGAATAACATAAAATTACTAACTTTTTCATCATCATCCACGACATTAAAATTGTAAATGGAACATTGTCAGGGAAAGCAATAAAATAACAATTGAACTGAATGTGGCCTAAATCCAATGAGGCATTGTGAGGCTTTGTTTTGGGGGGAATAAGGAGAGGGAATAGAAGCCCTCCATTGGTGGTCCAGAAAGCTCAGTCCTGCCACTAGCTAGTTATGTACCCTAGGGAAAGTTGTCTCACTTCTCTGCATCTCATTTTCTTCCTCTGTTAAATAGCCAGGATTAGAGGAGTCCCTGCCAGTTCTAAATTTCTATGATCTACTGGATCTAAATTTCTATGATCCTTTCTGGATATGTTCCTATTAAACATGTGAAACTGAGTCTCTAATCTTTTTAAAAATTATTCCTGTTTAGGAAGAAGCCATTATTTTGGTGGCATGGGATTCTGAGAGGCAACATGAGTACAGTGAAAAGAGTATGGAATATGGATTCGGAGAACCAGGGTTGAAATCCCTGGTTCCACTCTCTGTGGAACCTTGGGATAGGCATTTTCACTTGCCTAGATTCCTTTTCTGTTGGATAAGAGGAATTGTGCTAGATCAGGAGAGCCACATATGCTTACTTGTAGCTGCACTTCAAGTATAGCTGAACCAAATTAAAATGTAATTCACAAATATTTAACAAAATAAGTTAAAATATAATAAAACATATAATGTGAAAATTTGATTTTCTGAAATCTATTTATCACCTGAAGGGATCCTGACTTTAGGGGGCTCATTTTTTTATTTGGGTTTAAAACCGCTGGTCTAGATGACCTCTGAGATCTATTCCAGCTCTAGACCTATGATAATATGACACAAAAAGAAGCTCATTTCAATTGGTCAGAAGATTCATTATTTACAGGCAAAGTTGAGTGCTTTTACCTGAGTACAGGTCCAAGAATTAAAATAGAAATCTAATGGCCAACAACACCAAGAGTGTTTTTAAACTTGAGTGATGATCTTTAGTCCAATATTTAACTGATTGATTATACCACCTATCACAAGAGTACCACATGCTCATAAAAGCAGACCTATAATTTCATTGTTTAGGGAACTTCCAGTAAGGAGCTTCCCTATATCAGTGAGGATCCGCATCACCTGCTCTGAAAATCGACCTTAGAGTTGCGTAGGACACTGAGATGTTAAATGCCTTGTCCAGGGTCCTACATCGAGCATGTGACAGTCAAAACTTGAATACAGGCCTTCCTGAAAGACTGTGTCTATACACTATACCACATTATTCCTACAAACTTTATTCACATAAAATTTTAAATAGCCCCAAGTCATCAAAAATATAGTCCAATTCTATTAGTCTCTGACACATACTTTAAAAGATCTAGCATTTCTTTAACATACAAATTCCCTCTGCCAACAAAGAACACAACCTTCCCACACCAGAAGAGACTTTTAGGAGTTGCTATGGTAAAATAGATAAAAAGTCTTTACCTAGTAACTATGATTATGAAAATCTCCAAGCTTAAACTGGGTTACTTCAATCTTTTCCAACTTTGCAGAAAATAATAAGCTGCTATTCTGCTAGGGTAGCCTTAAGAGAAACCAGGGACCCCTCCACGTCACAATAAGCCATCTGAGGAAGCTTTAGTAAGATATCTACTAACGATATCTATGTGTATATGTATATATACATAAATGTGTATAGGTATACATGTATGCATATATACATGTGCCCATGGGCGAATATACATATACATCTAGACATTGTATTGTGTGTATATATATGAGTATATACATATATGTATGTTGTGCATATACATGTGTTTATTGTGTATATATATATTTATGCATCGCATTGTTTATCATATTGTATATTGTATGTATATATTCGCATATACATATAAATTGTGTGCTAAGTATTGTGCTAAGCATACAAAAGGCAAAAGATAGTCCCTGGCCTCAAGAAACTCACAATAGATTGCAACAGACAAGCAAATATGTCCCCACAAGCTATAAAGAGGAAAAAATGGAAATGATTAAAAAAGGGAAGAGACTAGAATTAAGAGAGGTTGAGAAAGGTTTCCTGTAGAAGATGAGATTGTAGATGGGACTTCAGGAAGGCCAGGGCAGGCAGGAAGTAGAGATGAGAGAGCATTCCAGGCATGGGGAACAGCCAGAGAAAATGCCTGGAGCTGAGAGATGTCTTGGGTCATCCAGTGGCACTGGGTCAAAATATATGTGGTGGAGAATAAGGTGTTAGAAGACTGGAAAGGGAGAAGGGGGTGAGATTTTGAAGGACTGTGAATGACAAAAGATTTTTCTTATTTAATCCTGAAGGTGATAGGGAACTACTGTAGTTTATTGAGTTGGGGGGAGGAATTGTGTGTGACATAGTCAAACTGTGCTTCAGAAAAATCACCCAGGAAGTTAAAAAAGGGATTGGATGAGAATAGGGAGAGACTTCAGGCAGGCAGACCCCCCCCACAGGCTTTTCAACTATTGTACAGGAGGCACTCAAGTTCCTATGACGCAAATGCAAAATAACAAAAATAAAACTTTATGCAGTTAAAACACTAAGCCTCACTTAATGTCATAACACAGAGCTTAGAAAAAGGAATATTTAAAAGACTTTTTTACACTATAAATATTCCTATCAGCAAAATGATAATTAAGCAAAATAATAAAATTAATGATAATTGCAGTCCATCAAATACTCCAGACTTAATGAGGAAATGGGAGATTTGACACACAGCAGATGCTCAAGTATTCACTGGATCAGTGCAAATAAATAAATAAAATTTGATGCAGTTGAAATACTGAATATCATTTTGTCATAACCACATGGCTCATAAATAAGGATGTTTAACATTTTTTGCCTTCTAAGTTTGCCTATAAGTTCATGCAATATCATCAAACAAGCATTTCAGGTAAGAAGAGATTAATAAACTTGAGATAAACCAACAGTGAAAGACAGGATGGAACATACCTCAACAACTTCAGCCTTCTGCTAACATTTGCGGACATTGTGATCTTGTGTCAATTGTAAGATAGGTCTTTAGAGGTACAGTGGATTTTTCCTTCCCCCTTTCACCAGTTCTCCTTGGCCTTCTTTCTTTATGACCTCTATCAAAATATTTGCTAAGCAGTGTTTACTTTTCATTCTTTTTTTTCCTCTTCTTTTAAAAGAAAATAGCTCAACCAGTGTCATTCAGGAAACAAAAGTCATTCCAAGACTCACAAAACTGACCTTCAGCTTCCACCCTTTCCTACTTGTTTCCTATATCCTTGTGACTCAGTCTCTGTCCTTATCTGTGAGTCGCTGACCATGGTGAGAAGCCCTTCTCAGTCAGGTCATCTCAAAGTTACTGCATTTCCCCTCTTTTCCTGTGTCATGTTTATCTACTCCCAACCTCCTGACCTTGATTTCCCTCCACCTCCTAAAAAATTCATTCTTCCTGGCCTTTTTTGTATTAAATCTTTCATTCTTTCAAAATAACCAAGATGTATTATTTAAGTCCTTTCATCTCCTCTAGCAAAAATTCTAGTTAGCACTAGCAAAAGAAAAACAGGGGGCATTATCCAAAGAAGCCACTAAAAGGACATCTTTCCTACCCTTTATTACTTTGAGGGCTTGGTGATCCTGGGAAGTTTTAAAACCTTCTCAATCCTCACCCCTTCAGCTGTTGATCCACTAACCTGCTGCTGAGTATTAACCATTGGAAAGGTAGTACTCAGAGAAAGTGGGAAATTTACGTCAATCCTTTCATCCCACATGAAGCAGAACCCACCTTCCATGTCACAAGCTCTCCACACCCATAAAAATGCAGCAAAACAACATTCTAATATAAGCACAATTAAGTTCCCCTCTGTGCTCACTTGTATCTGCATCTATTATCTGAGACTCCTAGGTTAGAAGCAAAGGTGTTTAAAAGAAAGCACTGGTATTCAATTCAGCCAATAGTGATTAAGTTGGCACTGGGTAAAACACAGAGAAATAAGGCACACCACTAACTTTGAGGAGTTTGGAAGAGAGGGGAGTGAGGATCGTGATAAACTGTGCAGGAAACCACTTCTTACAGGTGATCAGATTAAATAATGAAATTAGGTCAGGATTCTGATAATTTGCTAGTTGTTAAACAGAATTGGTGACTCATCCAATAGTACCATAAGTTATCATTTGATTAGCAATGTATATGTTGGCAGTAAAGTTTCCTAAAGAACTCTGTTAATAAAGTACATCTCAATCCTCCTCAAGGGAAACTGTGAGCAAAGTGGCTGCAGAGGTACAAAGCCCACCAAGCAGCACTCAGCACCACATGGGATGAGAAGATGGAAATGTTTATTTTGGAATTCACCAAGAATAAAGAGGCCCCTTCTAAATTCACATGGGGAACAGATTTGAAATATTGAAGGATTGGGCATAAGTGTGCTCGCTCTCTCTCTCTCTCTCTCTCTCTCTCTCTCTCTCTCTCTCTCTCACATACACACACACACACACACACACACACACACACACACACAAACATACACACAGAAACACATACATATAAAGAGAGAGAAAAAGAGAGAGCTATAGAGATATAGCTGTGATATGTGTATGTAATAGATAAAAACCTTTACCTCCATGAAAATCATTCTTCAACTAAGAACATTTTAAAACACCTACAGTTATACAATATGTGTATTGTGCTGACCCTGCAGTTTGAAGGACCTGAGTTCAAATCCAGCCTCAAACACTTACTGTGTGACCCTGGGTAAGTCACTTAACCATGTTAGCTTCAGTTTGTCCTCTGTAAAATGAGCTAGAGAAGCAAATGGCAAACCACTTCACTATCCCTGCCAAGAAATCTCCAAAATGGAGTCAATTGGGGTCACAACTGAAAGGACTCAACAACATCTCCAATCCCTGGGGCAGATTCTCTCCATATTTTAGTCTATTTAAATCTTTCTCTTCCTTCAAAGACTAGCTCAGGAATCTCTTGATCCGTGAAGCCTGCTTTACCTCTCCCAGTGATAGAGATCTCTCCCTCCTCAACCTCTGTTCTTGTGCCTAGATATCTCCTTAGTACTGATTGCACTCAGCCTTATGTCATTTTGTTCATGTCTCATTTCCCCCTCCCCCTGACTAGGTGCTTCATAGGCAAGAGGTGTATGTGTGTGTGTGTGTGTGTGTGTGTGTCTGTGTCTGTATGTGTGTGTTTAGCCCTTGTATTCACATTGCACACAGCATGTGCTTAGTCAGTATTTATTGAATGGAAATGAATTGAATGAGAGACATGGTGGCTCACAGTCCCACTGCTATGTCACCACTGCTGCTTTCACTTTGGCCCCTGCTCCATGCAGAGGACGTTGCCTCTGCCTCTTTCATGCCATCAAATGTAACCTAGAAACCATCTGGCAGAGTTCTGGCAACATCCCATAACTTTTCAAATGATGCTTCGTTTGACATTAAGAAATGGACTTTTTCATTGGAAGAAAGAGGGCCCTCCTATCACAACAGTGCTTACTAGGGAGTAAAGACTCAAGACTATTCAAGCTGCCCAACAGATGGCATTAAAAGCAGCCAGGTTTTATAAGGTGCCTGTCACTCATGTGGCAGTCAGGAAATTTGTTATGCAGGGCTTAAAACTGGTTTAAACCATTCTGATCTTGTGATCACAGTCTACTGGCTTCATGGCTTCACTTATACATTCCTGGACTTTGTTCAAGAAATTCTGACAGAGCTACTTGGGTCATGCTAAAGGAAAAGAAGACATAGGAACACCTAGAATTCCTATGATACCACTGGATCTATTGGAATGCAGGTGCTTCTGGAATTAAGTATCACCCTGATGGGTAGGCACAATGGAATAGAGAAAGTCTGACTTCGTATAAAGATAGCACAGCTAACCAAGGTCAAATATTTGAGGTTTACAAAATGGTGGCTTTATGGAAACCACCTTATATTTTTATTTGTGGGAATAAACAATATGGAACAGAAACATCTTCAAAAAGAGCAGCAGCCATCAGTGAGGAGGACTTTTCATTCCAGGAATAAGGACAGATGGTATAGAGATTCTGTGTGTCCCCAAGGCACCAATATTTGAAGCTACCCTCTGTAAATGAGGAAAAACTACATACATTGTTATCTTAGACATGGTAAGAGTCACCCTGAAGGCAGTTGTCACACTAAGGAAAAAATTGAGACACTAAGGGACAAAAAAATTGAGGAACTAGGTGGCACAGTGGATAGAAAGCCAGGCTTCGATTCAGGAAGACCTGAGTTCAAATTCAACCTCAGACATTTATTAGATACACAATCCTGGGCAAGTTACTTAACCCTGTTGGTATCAGTTTCTTCATGTGTAAAATAAGGCAGAGAAGGAAATGACAAACCATTCCAGTATCTTTGCAGAGAAAACACCAATGAGGTCATGAAGTGTCAGACATGATTAATCAACTAAATAACAACAAATTAACAAGTGACCCTACTATGCTTCTCAAGGATAAGATGGCAGACAATGACTTACCAGTATTGAGGGATAGAAGGAAATTGATGTTGAAGTGAGGAAACAGTTGGTCACAGTTTATTCCCACCCCTCCCCACCTTCTGACACTTAAACTATTCAGGCACAAGCCTTCATCACCTCCCACCGGCACTACTATAATAGTCTGCTAGTTGGTCATCCTGCCTCCGGTCGCTTCTCATTCTACTCCATCTTCCACTTAGCTCTCAAATCAATCCATCTAAAATGTAGGTCTGACTATGTCACCCCCTTATTTAATAAACTCCAGTGGTTCCCTGTTACCTTCAGGATCAAATATAGAATTCTTTGTTTGGATTTTAAAGCCCTTCTTAACCTGATCCCATGCTACCTTTCCAGTCTTCTTACATCTTATACTAGACCCAAAAATGTAATCTGCAATCCAAGGACAGTAGCTTCCTTGCTGTTTTTTCCACACGACATTCCATCTTAGAGTTTTCACTGGCTATTCCCTTATGCCGGGAATATCATGCTTACTTCCAGGCTTCCCTGGCTGCCTTCAGGTCTCAGCTAAAGTTTTGCCTTCTGCAAAAAAAACCCTTTCCAGTCCTCCTTAATCTTAGTACCTTCCCTCTGAGATTAGCCTCATTTTAGCCTGTATACATCTTTATTGTAGAGTTGTTTGCATATTATCTCCCCATTAAGCTGTCAGCTCTTTGAAAGCAAGGATTTTTTGCCACTGTTTATATCCCTAGTGCTTAGCACAATGCCTGATAGATGATGGATCCTTAATAAATGCTAATTAACTGCAGCTGACCCTGAGCTATTTTGTGGAGAAATGGGCTGCTTTACAATTAAAGAATTGTAGTAGCTTGACAATCAGAGGATCTGAGTTCAAATGTGAACTCTGACACTACCCATGTGATTCTGGGTAAATCATTTAACCTCGATGGGACTCAGTGGAAAGAGGGAGCATTGAATCTAGACAACCTCTCTTCTATGCTCTCCATCTATGATCTTTATGATTCAATACTTCTCATACAAAATATAACCCTCAAATCCTTTCTTTTAAAATAATAGACAATAGTAGAGGGAATAAGAAAAAAAGATAAGAGTATTTGAGCAAGAGAAAGAAGGCAAATTTCCTGCTAAAATTAGATATGAGATATTGAATAAATGATGGGCAGCAAGATGGCACAGCACACAGAATGCTGGGCTTGGAATCAGGAAGACTCATCATTCCGAGTTCAAATCTGGCCTTAGATATTTCATAGCTGTGTGATCCTGGACAAGTCATTTAACTCTATTTGCCTCAGTTTCCTCATCTATAAAATAAGCTGGAGAAGAAAATGGCAATCTACTCCAGTATTTTTGCCAAAAAGGGTCACAATGAGTCAGACACAACTGAAAAAAACTGAATGACAAGAATAGAGTGAAGAAGAGGATTGTCCCAGACAGCAGTAGTCTGAAGAAGATCTTTGCAACCAAGAGCAATATTTTTCCTCAACCACACTGCCAAAAAAGGGGTTTGAAAAAGTACAGAATAGCACCCATTTGGCACACTAACTTTTAGACGGAAAACTGAATTTTTTCTAGTTGTGTTAGGAAACCTATTTGGCAGGAATTCAAAACCTTCAGAAAAAGGAAGGATGTGTCATTTAGATATCCCAATCCAAACATATATCCTCTCTTAATAGTGGGCAATTTTCTTTCTCTCCCATGGCTTATAATTTTTTCCCTCCAGAAACAGCTTCAAATGCCTCTTTTCATTCACATGTGTGCCTTGCCTTAAATATGATTACCAGATCATAGGATTAATATCATCTGGTCCAACTTCTTTATTTTACAGAAGTGGAAACTGAGTCCCAGAGAAGCCACATGATTTACCCTAAAGTCATGTAGGTCATAGAGTCACAGTCTTAAAGTTTGAAGGGAAGTTGGAAATTATTTAGTCCAACCCCACAGTTTACTGATGGGGCAACTGAAGTCAAAGGGGTTAAGTGACTTACCCAAGGTCACACAAATATAGTAAATGGCAGAGCTGAGGTTTGAAAACTGGTCCCCTGACTCCAAATCCAATAGTCTTTCCTCTAATGCTTAGAGGTGCATTTTTCCTGAGGTTGTTCATAGTAAAATGACCTTTTTTGAACCCTTAACACCAGAAAATCTTGGCATTCCTGATATTTCATGAGCATAGTAGGTACCTAGAGTCAGTGTTTGTCAGATGGAGAGGTTAGATACTACAGTGTTAACAGAAGGGTTAATTAACCCTTAATTAACACAAGCACTAACAGAATGTTGAAGAGTTCAAAAGTTATTTGCATCTGGAACTAAAAAGTTCAAACAGTCAAACCATTTATTTGCTATTATTGCCGCTGCTGCTGTTTACTTCATTTTTAATTCAACCAGCATTTGTTTCTTATTCAATTACTTGTCTAATCAAAGCCATTTGGATCAAATCAAACCAAAATCATCCTCCTCTCCCTTTGAGAAGGATGTGCGATGCCTTTCTTTTCTCTTTGGCAATGTCTAAATTGTCACATTCTAGATATAAAGAGCAAAGGAAGCAAGAAATGAAAACAAGTAGTGGAATTCTAAGTAGGTATGGCTAGAAATTCAATAGAGTTCTCTTTGTTAATAGTTATTCAACATGACCCATAACATGAAAGAAAAACTTGTCCCTCTTTCCAGGGGCACATGAGAAAACCAAAGACTTTGCTTTGGTCATTTCAGATCTAGACCTTTTCTATTTTGTCCAAACCTATATTGGTTTAGGGAGCCCCCAGTAAGGAAATTTCCTCAGGTGATGGAGATCAGCTACTGCTCTATTACTTGTAATTTTAGTGAGTTGCCTGGCAAAAGGGGATGGAAAGCCAATCTATTACTCAAAAAGACCTGAAGTCAAGGTCTCACTCTGACAAATAGTGATTACATGAATCTGGGCAAGTCATTTGATGTCTCAATGCCTCCAGCAACTCAATTAGATATTTAATACATCTCATCATGACAGTCTCAACATTAGTGAAATCTAAGATCGCTCAAAATATCAATTCAATACAATTCAACATATGTCTACCATATGTGGAATAGCAAAAGCCCCTGATGGACAAGGTCACTTCCTTTGCTAAGCCTCTTCTGCTCCCAGTAAAGTCCAAGTCCAACCTGAAACAAGTACAGCAGTGGCTGATAAATCTACAAAGTCCCCCAACCAAGTCTCCCCTCTTGAGACACAGTATAGTATATGGAAAGAGAACTAATGCTGGAGTCTTAAAGGACCTAGTTTCAAATCCCACCACTGCTGTTAATATCACTACCACTTTGGGCAAGTTAATTAACCTCTCTGGGTCTCAGTTTCCTCATCTGTAAGATCAGGAGATTGAACTAGATAGTCTCTGAGGTCCTTTCCAGCTCTAAGTCAATGAGTGTTGCAAACTTTTCATTTTATGGTATTGTGATAGTGATTTGATTAAATGGGGAAAATACATTTTTT
>JAQQSK010017726.1:0-10028 GCA_028658325.1 Potorous gilbertii | reverse complement strand
CAAATGGGGAGAAAATTTTGGAACCCAAAATCTTGTGAAAATGAATGTAAAAAGTTAAATAAATTTATTTTAAAAAAGAAATCACTTTCTAGAAATCTGAGAGATTCGAAAGCCCAAGGCCCTGGGTGTTTTATTATCAACTGAGTAATCAATGAAGTGTTTATATCGACCTGTTCTTGCCTCCTTGCTTCTCCTCCCTCTTTAAAATGGGCCCAGGTTGCCCCAGAGAAAGGGGGCTAGAAACAAGGAATGAGAAAAGGAGGAGAAGGAGCTAGAGAAGCCAGTTTTTAAAGCGTGGTTGACTATTTCCTTTTAACACAGATGAAGTCAGTATTTGTGATCACAGCCCCCAGGTGGACTTATCTGAAGAATGTGGGTATGTGGGTACCTTGCTGCCAAAGCACCTGTTACCTTGGGAGTTAGGCGGTGAAAGGGGACAGTGAGCCAAGGGCTCTCTGATCCTCAGTCCCCTCACCCCCCAAGCTGCTAGTGCCTCCTCACTGAAAATGACTTGTATTTATTGTGTGTGTGTCTTTGTCTATATACACACATACACAATAAAACATATATATAAATTTTAAAATATATTTATATATGTGTAAGTGTGCATATGTAAAATGAGTATAGTATAGGTATACATGTATATATACCCACAAAATAAAACATATACACAAAATTTTAAATAAGTTTGTGTATGTATACGTATACATATATCAAAGTGTGTACATATGTGTATACACACAGTAAAACATATATATAAAAATTTAAACATGTTTATAGGTGTATGTATATATATGTATATATGAAATGTGCATACATATGTATATACACACAAAATAAATCATATATTCGTAGATTTCTTGCCAGGAGCATATATACCTGCTCATTATACAATGCTACCCCATCTCAATCCCCTTTCACCTATCTTTTTTTCTTTTTGATCAAGAATATTCTTCTAGAGTCATATTTTCTCTTCCCTTTCAAAGTCAAACTTCTAGAAAAGCTGTCTTCACTTATTGCTGTTATTTTCTTGTCTCATGCTGAAATTTGGCTTCTGACCCTAATGGTCTGGAACCTGGAACCACTCTGTCCTAGTTTACCAATTATCGCTGAACTGCTAAACCTTGACAACCCTCATCTTTCTTCAGCTCTTTGTAGCTTTTCACTCCATCCTCTCCTCATGAGTTCTCTTTTCCCTTAGCTTTGGGGAAGACATTCCTTTCTCCCGGTTCTCCTCCTGCCTCTCTGACCACTCTTTCTTAGTCTCACCATCACTCTATTTCCTGCCCCCCAGAGTAGGTGTCCTCTGAAGCTCTCTTCTGGAGCCTCTTCTATTTTTTCTCTGCCACTTCTCTTTTGGTGATCTTACCAACTCAAAAGTGTTTAATCAACATCTCTACTTAGTGATGCCCAAATCAATTTATCCGACTGATTTCTCTCCTGAAACCCAGTCTTATGTACACAACTGCCCAACTATCTCAAACTTGAGGGGTCTAAAATGGAACCCATTTTCTTTTTCTCTAAACCCACCCCTTCTTCAAACTTTCCTATTATTAGTACTAAGAAAAAGAATAATTTTCCAATTGGTAAATGATCAAAAAGAAATCCAAATTTTCAACAGCTACATATAAAAATGTTCCAAATCACTAAAAATTAGAGAAATGAGAATCAAGGCTACTTTGAGATTTCTCCTTCAGCAAAATGGCAAACTAGATTGCAAAATTACCAAAAAAAAAAAGGGAATAATACATGTTGAAAGGGCTGCAGAAAAAAAGGTACATTAATTCATGTTGTGAATTAATCTGTGAATGATCTGCGAATTGATCCAACCATTCTGGAAAATAATTGGAAACTATGCTTCAAAAATTATTAAACTGTGTATTTCCTTTGACTCATTTGTGTAACTACTAGGCCTGTACTTCAAAAACATAAAGAAAGAAAAAACTTTCTTTATGTACAGAAAATATTAATAGCAACTCTTTCTGTTTTAGCAAAGAAGTAGAAACCAAAGGGGCACCCATTAATAAGGGAATGGTTTAACAAATTATGGTAAAAGAATGTCATTGGATACTGTTGTGCTATAAGAAAATGATAAGATTTTCAGAGAAACCTAAGAAAGTATTTATGAAATGATGAAAAGTTAAGCAAGCAGAATCAGGAAAATAATTTATACTATAATGACATGGTAAAAATGAACCATTTTGAAAGGCTTAAGAACTTTTATCAACACAATGATCAACCGTAATTACAGAGGACTTATTGGACATTCAATGAGTATGAATTTGGCAAAAATATCTCCTTTCCCACTCCTTTCTTGTTTAATGAAAACAGTTTAACTCAAAGTCAACAAAATGAGACTAGCAAGGAAAATTCACTGCAACTGGTAGGGGGTGGCAGAAGCACTCTCAGGCTGTGGGTGGATCACTCGGGTGTGGGTAGGCAGGGCCAGAGCAGTAATTCTTATTAGCTCCCCCATCCCATAAGTATCTGCTTCCTTCTCACCTTCTAGGCAAAAGCCCCAGTCCCACAGAGAAAGAACTAGGATTGTCCAATAAAGGGTGGAATGGGTACTTATGGCAGTAGTATGACCCTATAACCAATCCATCTGATGCCTACCATGCAGATGTGTGAGGGGATCCATGCTTCCCCTTGTGGATATGAAGGCCTGGGAATGCTTCCCAGATGTCAGACACCGGGAGTTTTTCTTAAGCTGATTCTCTGCACTTTGTCCTGGACCTCCCTGTTTCCCTCTCCCAGAGTGAAGAAGATTCTTGGTATCTACTGCAAAAACTTGCTCAAGTCCATCATTCTGGGGGACAATTCTGAGGTGGGGCTGCAACCCAGTGTATTCCTCTTACTATTGATCCTAGGTACATAGTATGTGCCAGTCCAGAGAGCTTAAGATTCTCCTTTGCCTTTGGGGAGCATTGTGGAAGGAGAAAATATGGTAGAAGTGGAATCAAGGTTGAAATTCTACTTCAGTCACTTACTATCTGTATGACTGGACAAATCTCTTATGCTCTCTAGCCCTCAGTTTCTTCAATTGCAAAATAAAGGAAGTTGGATTAGATGAACAAAGAACTTCCATCTCTAAATCTACAATCCTATGGGCCACCAAAGCAATTATTTATTTTACACAGCATTTTTATTGTATCTTTAAGATTTGTGTACTGTAAAATGGTAATAAATTAATAATTTTATTTGAATATAATATGATATAAGAAAATTATTTGTGTGGGTTGCTTTATGAAAAGTGAGGGGTACATAATTTTTTTCTGTTGTTAAAAAAGGGGATAACACTACATAAAGTTTGGAAACTACAATACTAATTGATCTCTCCATTCCAGAGTCTCCCTTCTCCAACTCATCCTCAATACAGCTACCAAAATAATCTTCCTGGAAGGCCCAGCTCAAAACTCTTCAATGACCCCATGTTTGCTTCCAAGAGAAATGCAAATTCCTTACCTTGACCTTTACAGCTCTCCACAATCTGGCTAAAGCCTAACTTTGCAGACTAATTTCACACTGATCCCTTCTTTGTATACTGGATTGGCCTCTGACCCCATCACTTGATTGCACCTGCTTTTCCTAAGTTTACCAAGGCTCTTTAAAATGCTAATCAGTCACCCTTTTATTGCTGTTTCTCAAACTCAAAATTTCATTTCCTGCCTTGATGGCTTTGCACAGGCTGTCCCCTGCCCTGGAATGCATTCTCTCTCTGCCCAAACCTCCATAGAATCCACAACTTCTTCCAGGGCAAAGCCTTTCCTTATGTCTCATCATTCCCCCAGCTGTTTGTGCCTACTCTGTCCTCAAATTGTCCCGCATTTACTAATGGATACATTTTATTGATTCCAACAGAATTCAAGCTCCTTGAATACAGAGTCTGCTTTTTATTTTTGTCATGGCATGAACAGTATCTAACAGTGTTTTACACATAGTATACATTTCAATCAACCAAACAAGAAGTATTTTTTAAATATTTACCACACGCCTCTTACTATTGTATCTCCGGATAAAAATAGAAAAATGAAACAATCCCTGTCCTCAAGGAGCTTATAGTATATCAGGGAAAACAATCTGTACACATGTAAATATTAATAAATATAAGGTCACATCTTTCGGAGGGGGTGCTAGCAGTTGGGGAGATTAGGAAAAACTTCACGTGAGGGAGGAGATGGCTGAGCTAAGCCTTAAAGGAGACCAGAGATGAGGAGAGAGTGCATTCCAGGCAGGGGAGATAGTCTATGCAAATGCATGTAGATGGGGATGGAATTTCATGTGTGAGCAACAGCTAGGGGAGTGATAAGCCTGAGAAAGCAAGGTAGATGGAACTAGGCTGTGAAGGGCTTTCAATTCCTAACAGGTGGGTTTGTATTTTTCCTAAAGGTCATAAGGCGTCACTGGAATTTACTGAGTCGGGAAATGATGTAGACAGACCTAAGATTTACAAATGTTGCTTGGTATGGCAGATGGCTTGGAGACTTGAGTCAGTACTAAGTCAGTAAACATTTATGAAGTACCTACCATGTGTCAGGCACTATGCTAAGTGCTGGGGATAGAAAAGGAAGCAAAAGACAATCCTGTCTCAAGGATTCCACAGTCTAATGGGGGGAGACAACATGCAAATACATACTGACAAACAAGATATATCCCATATAAATAGAAAATCACTGAGAGGCACAATCCTATAGAAAACAGATTTCACTTGGGACTTAAAAGGAGTCAGGTAAGATAGCAGGTAGAGATGAAGAGGCAGAACATTCCAGGCAGGGAGAATAATCAGAGAAAATGCCTGGAGCCAAGAAGTGGAGAGTCTGGTTTGTGGAATAGCTAGACCAGTGTCACTAGGCTGAAGGGTATGCAGGAATACCTGTAAGAAGCCTGGAGAGATAAGAGGGGGCTAAGTTATAAAGGGCTTTGAAAACTGAGCAGAGGATTTGGCATTTGATTCTGTCTGGCATTTATTGAGAAAAGGGAGGTGATGTGGTTGTAGCTGTGCTTTAGGAAAATCACTCTGGTGTCTGAGTAGAGGATAGGGTAGAGTGGGGAAAAGCTAGAGGCAGGAAGAACCAAGAGCAGGCTATTTACTACAGTGGTCCAGACATGAAGCAATGAGGCTCCGAATGGCAGCAGTTTCAGAGGCGAGAAGGAGGCATATTTGGGAGACAATGCAAAGATGAAATCGATAAGACTTGACATCAGATTGCATATTAGGATGAGAAAGAATGAGGAGTTGAGGGTGACATCCAGGTTGCAAGCCTGAGGGACTGGCAAATAGTGTTGCCTTCTACAGAAATAGGGAAGGTAGGAGAAGGGGAAAACTGATGAGTTCTGTTTTGGACATATTACATTTAAGAGATCTACTAGGTATCAGTTTGAGATGTCTGAAAGGAAAATGGAGACATGAAAATGGAGGTCAACAGAAAGGCTGGTCCAGGAGAGGTAGCCACAGACATGAACAGAAGCAGCGAGATGTATCAAAAGTCTATTACAGCAGCCCAAGGCAAGAGGTGACCAAGCAAGAAGGAGGCCAGTGGCCACATTAGTGGAGAAACAAGGATGATTCTCAGGTTTTCAACCTGATCACTGGAAAGATGATTGTGCCCTTGACAGAAATCGGGAAATTCAGCAGACAGATGGGCTAGGGGGAAAAGTTTTCTTTTGACCATATTGAGTCTGAAATGCCCATGGAACAACCAGTCTTAAGGGTTTAATAGGCGGTTGCTAAAGTGGGACTGAACTCAAGAGAGGGACTAGGATTGGATAGAGAGGCAGCTAGGTGGTTCAGTGGATTGAGCACTGGGTCTAGAGTCAGAAAGACCTAAGTTCAAATCCTGCTCCAGATATGTACTAGCTATGTGATCCTGGATAAGTCACTTAACCGCTGTTTACCTCCATTTTCTTTAAAACCTGGGATAATGACAGCATCTACATCATAGAGTTGTTGTAAAGTACTTAGCACAGTGTCTGGCACAGAGTAGGCAGTATATAAATATTTATTCTCTTCCCCTTTCTTTCCCAAATATACAAGTCTGGGAGTCATCTGCATAGAGATAATAGTTGAACCAAGGAAGTTAATGAGATCACTGAGAAATAGTTTAGAGCAGAGGTTCTTAACTTTTCTTTTGTTGTAGATCCCTTTGGCAATCTGGTATAGCCTACGGACCCTTTCTTAGAACAATGTTTTTATTTTATCTAACAAATTAATTAATTTAAATGATTTAAAAATTAATTTACTTTTATAAGATTTTGAATTCCAAATTTTTCTCTTTCCCTCTCCTTCCCCCTCCCCAAGACAGCATTTAATCTGATATAGTCTATACATGTATAATCATATTAAATCTATTTCCACTTTAGTCATGTTGTAAAAGAAGAATCAGAACAAAAGGGGAAAATCACAAGAAAGAAAAAAAGAGAAAATAGGATGCTTCACTCTAGATTCAGATTCCTTAGTTCTTTCCCTGGATGTGGATATAGTATTTCCACCGTGAGTATTTTCGAGTTGTCTTAGATCACTGTATTGCTAAGAAGAGTTAAGTCTATCAAAGTTGAGTCATCACACAACGTTGCTGTTGCTGTGTAAGTTGTTTACCTGGTTCTGCTCAGCTCACTCAGCATCAGCTCATGTAAGTTCAAGTTTTTCTGAAGTCTACCTGCTCATCATTTCTTATAGAACAAGAGTATTCCATCATATTCATAAACCACAACTTGTTCAGCCATTCCCCAATTGATGGGCATCCCCTCAATTTCCCATTCTTTGCCACTACAAAAAGAGTTGCTATGAATATTTTTGTACATATGGGTCCTTTTCCCTGTTTTATGATCTCTTTGGGATACAGACCTAGCAGTGGTATTGTTGGGTCAAAGAATATGCAGTTTTAGAGTCCTTTGGACATAGTTTCAAATTGCTCTCCAGAATGATGGGATCGGTTCATAACTCCACCAACTATGAATACTGCAGAACAATGTTTTTAAAGGCATAGAATACAAAATAGAGGATTACAAAGGAAACCAATCTATTAAAATTTTAAAAAGTAATTTTTCCAACCTAATTTCATAGATCCCTTGAAATCTATCCTTGGATGCTTTAGATGTCTTCTGATCCCCAGCTAAGATCCTCTGCCTCAGATAGTTGACTGGGATGCTGAGAGATCAAGCCACTTATCCATGGTTACACAGCTAGTAGGTATTGGATTCAGGACTTGCACCAAGGTCTTCCTGATTCCAAGGTTGGTACTCTAGACACTATGCCCTGCTGCATTTGAATTTATACATAGTAGGTGCTTAATAAGTGCTGGTTGAATCTGAATTTTTCTAAAGTAAGTAGTTTTTGATTCAATTTAATGTTTAATTGCCAAATGCCTACTATGTGCTTCTTTCCATGCTTGATGCTCTAAAAGATATACAGGTTCCAAATTTATTTGGCCTACCATCCCCTTTTCAAAAAAAATTTATTCAGCATGTCCCCCCCAAGAAATCTACTTTCTTTAACCCTTTAATGGTTTTTTTAAAAATTGCATCATTTCAAAAAAATATGAAATATATTTTTTAATGATGCATCTTAAATTTAATACTTTATTGTAAATTTGTGGGGGTTTTCCTGCATTGAAATTTTGATAATCCAATATGACCAGGTGACCATATGATATCATGTTGTAAACAAGTTATTCCAAGCACATATTCCTGCCAATATATTCTGGACTTTCCGACAATGCAGACAATGCCTGTCAATACTTGCTTGTTAAGACCTGTTGGTGTACTTGACCAATTTTTGTGTGCTTATTTGGAAAGTAATGTAATCACTACAACTTTAATTCAGTTACACAACATATGAAACATGTACAAACAGTTTTTCAAAATTTTCTTCTTTCCTTATGTTTTTACCACCCTGTTATTTTTATCAATGCCCCCCAATTGCACACAAGTTACTACTACCCTCCCCACCCCTATCATTCCAGCAGCCCTCAGAGGACAGTATTACCCACTTTGGAAACCTATGAATTATAGAATAATATTCAATTTTAATTCTTCTCTCAAGTTCATAGTTTCAGTAGAGGGACAAAACATATATACATGAAAATTAGTTTTTTTCTTTTGAGAAAAATATGAAATATTATGTGCCCACGATAAGAAATAAAAGAGTTCAGAGATGGAGACATCAATTAGGCCATGAGTGTCAAGCAAAGACTTGGAGGAAGCAAAATGAGTTACGTCCTTGAAAGATTCAGTTCAAGCATTGATTAAGCCTGTATGAATGCACAAAGATAGATGTAGCTCCTTATTGCCAAGGGAGATGATGGGAAATCTAGTTGTGTTTCTTTTTTTTTTTCCCCCACTTAAAGGCACAGTTGAAGGATCATGGGAAGCAGAAGCCTTTAGGGATGGGGGAAACATGAGAATTTGGAGCCCTAGGCATTGCAGGATGAGCAGAGGCTCACAAGGTATTCAATGGTCAGCCCTTTGAAAAGAAAGGGCACTGCTTCCCCACACTTAATATAATCAAGACCAGCTGAAGCCTTGTCTGAATCTGACCTGCTTAAGGAGTGATCTCCTGGAGCAGAATGTGCTACTACACTAGCACCTCATGAATTTACCCCCTCTCCTCTTCCTCCCCTCATCTGCTTTGTGTCTGTGTCTCTCTAAAGACCCAAAACAGGGACTTCCTAAGTAAAATAGTTTTTTTTTTCCCCAAAAGGTTTACAATGTAATTAAGGGATGAAACACAGACAAGTAATTATGATACATGATAGATACAATTTCGATAGGTTGGAGGGAGGAAAAATCACATGAAGAAAACTGGGCGACCAAAGGGAGGCTTGGTGTTTATGTGTGGGGTGGGGGGTGGGGGGGTGTAGGAGTATGGGAGGCAGGGAAATAAAGGAAGGAAGAAGAGGAAGTTGTCCTTGCTCTAGTCCTTCTTACTTTGAAAGAGGAGTGTGATGCAAATTAGCAAGTGAAGGTGGTTGGTAATGGGGGTGTCAGGGACTGAGAAGGCTAACCTTTGGAATCTTCTATGGTTCTATTCTGATGGCCAGGAAGGGTAAAGGCAGCTAAGTGGCACAGTAGAAGGAGCAAGAGACTTGAAGTCAGGAAGACCTGAGTTCAAATCTCAACCCATTCACTTACTAGCTGTGTGACCCTAAGCAAGGCACTTAACCACTGCTTGCCTCAGTTTCCCCAGCTGTAAAAGGGAGATGATAACAGCCCCTACATCTCAGGGTTGTTGCGACAAAGGAGATATTTGTAAGTTTTTACCACCGCGCCTGGCACATAGTAAGACCTATTTAAATGGATATTCTACTTTCTTTCCCCTCCCCACCCCCCAAGACCCCTTCAAATATACATTTCTACTTACAGTAGACTGGACCACAGCGAGGTTACCTATGCCTGGATCTGCCTGACTGTAAAAGGTTAGCTGTCGTGAACTCACTTAAATTCATAAGACCAACCCCTGTTAATCATTTATTCCTCAGACTTAATGTGAATGACAAAGAGGGGAAGTGTTAAAGTATAATGTGGATGGGTAAGCCATTCCACATAATTATTACCAAAACCAGCCCAAAGCACTTGGGAGTAGAGAAAAATGCCCTGGCAGAATTGGATCTACATAGATCAGTGGGATCAGCCAGAGAGAAAGGGTTAGGATCATGGGGACGGGATAGGAGGAGGAAGCAAGAGCAGAACCCAGAAGCACAGTTGAGTTCAAATGCCTTATTTTCCATGTGAGGTAAGTCAGACACAGAGAGGGTGACTTCCCAACATTAGTGGCATGTAGCTAGTGACAGAGCAAGGACATGTAGCAGCCCCTATAGCCACTGCTCAGTGGAGATGACTTGTGCCACATGCCTGAAACTACTTATGTGCATCAGAAAATTTATTCTCATTCTCCTTAAGATAATATTTCCCCTACTGTCTGAATAGGCATAAGTAACACATTTCAAAATATTTTTTTTTAAATAAATTTATTTAACTTTTTACATTCATTTTCACAAGATTTTGGGTTCCAAAATTTTCTCCCCATTTGT
>JAQQSK010017725.1:0-10028 GCA_028658325.1 Potorous gilbertii | reverse complement strand
TCCCCATTAGGTGCTTAACAATATCTGTTGAATGAATGAAGTATACTTCTAGACTGCTCTAACAATAAACTGGGATTCATTATATTACCTTGAATTTCCTGTCCCTGAAATTATTCAAGCAGACACTGAAGAAAGATAATTGTAGCTAATATTTATACAGTAATTTCCTTTCCACCCTGGAAACTAGATAGTATGTTATCATTCTCATTTGATGAGGAAACTGAGTCAGTCCATTGACCTGAAGTGACTTCCCTAGGGATGACGTCCCCATTAATTTCCATATCTAGGAATAATTCCATACACAATGAATAAATTCATTCTTCTGATTCCAAGTTCAGTGTCCTTTCCAATACACTGTAGTCTCCCATTAAAATGAAAATACATTTAGATCATAAGACTATGGCTCCAGAGATGAAAGGGACCTCAGAGGCCATTTAAGCTACCCCCTCACCCCATTTTACAGATGGGAAAATTGACACCTAGAGAACAGGGAGCAGGCATCAGATGAGAAATTTGAAACTAGGTACTCTGATTCGAGACTCTTCTCACTGGGATTCAGCAGAAGGAGTTCCTATACTGGGTAGGAGGAGGTCAAGCTAGATATGTTCTGAAGTCCCTTCCACCACTGAGAGATTTTGTCGATATGATTCTGTGCCAGGGTGCTAAGCTGACACATGTCCTTTTGCCATTTTTCTTGGAGCATCTGGGCAAAATTGACACTTGGACAGCGCCAGGAAGGTGGAAGGGCTACCCTCATTAGTCTTTTAGAAAGAACACGGTTGTCATGTTACTCAGACTGTCGCTATAACCTTCCAAGACAATCAATCAGATACATCAACACAGAGGATAGAAATGGTATATTCATCTTCAGTGGACTCCCTGGCTTAATAATAGTGGACTTTTACATTTTCCTATGCATCGACGTGTCTTAGTGTGACTAGCCTATGAGACTCAGAAAAGATGTTTTTTCTAATGAGATTTTGTAAAATCTGTTTATCTCCCTTGTCTAGAGTTGTCATTGCTACAAAATAAGGAATGTATAATATATAATATGTGTGTAAATATATACATGTTATAATTTTATATATCTATGTGTGTGTGTGTGTATAAAATTTCCAAGGTCCTTCGAAATTCTAAGGGTCCTTATTGTGGTCTCATGATAGGATGACTAGCCAAATGTAAGAGTAGCTCAGTTCCTTAGTGTCTTCCTGCTTGCATGCTGCCTACCAGGGGTCAGAATGATATGAAATCAGAGTTTATGACCAGAAGAATGTTAGAGAGATATGAGATCTGAGTTTGTGACTAGTAGAATGTTATCTTCTTGAGAGCAGGCACTGTTTTTCATTTGACTGAACATTCCCAGTGCCTAGCATAGTGCTTTATTCATAGCAAGGACTGATAAATGCTTATTGAATTGAATTGGTTTCTGAGGTTCTCATTACTCTAGGAATCAGATTCTATAAATGGTGCAGAGCATAAGGAAAATGAGCTCCCAGGTCATTTGCTGCCTTCAGTCTTGTGCCTGAAATTATTTATTCCCAAAGGATTTTTTGGGGGGAGGGGGAAGATGGGTGAGTGGATCAGGGGCATTTCTTGATGGGAGCACTTCTATAGTAGCTTTTCAGAGTAGGGTTTTATAATCCACTGCACACAGCTGGTGTGCTCAATAGTTTATAGTATGCAGTTGACTTCACAGTACACAGTTGTTGGCCCTAGCAATTCCACTGTTCTTTCTGCTACATTATCCATAGACATCAGGAAGCCAATTAAATTCAACAAACATTATTACTATATGTAGGAAAGTGTGTTAGATGCTGGGATTCAAAGACAAAACATGACATAGTGGGATGAGAAGGGGGTATATTATGTGACAAGAAAAGTATAATAAAAGTTAATATATGTTAAACCAATGATATCTTCTACTAGACACAAGTTCTTGTATCAGGTTTATTTTTTTCCCCAGGGGAAATAGAGGCCATGCCATATGGTTTAACTTGAGTTTGATGAGCGGTGATAAGGAACAGATGGGCCTTCCTTCCAAATCACCCAGGAATCCGGGCAATTTTAAACTGTTAATTCAAAATTTAAGATAGCTATAAAGTAGCATGCTTTGAGCGTGACGCACGTATGTAGCATCCCCAACCAGATGCGATCATTCCTTCTTCAGAAACCCTTTCACACTTTGCACAATTCACTTGGGATTTAGCACATCTTACTCTATAGTACACTTATGAATATACCTGAATTAACTCTTTGCATGAACTGATATAGTGCCAGCCTTGATGTCATGGGTACCCACTAGATGTTTGTTAAATTAAATCTCTTTAAGCTTTGCTGCTAACTAGATGTATTACCTGGAGAGAGTCTTTTCCTCTCTCTGAGCATTAGCAGTTTCCTTATCTGTAAAATGAGAGCTAGGGGACAATGTGACCTCTAAGGGTCCTGATGACTATAAAATGGCATGCCTCTAATAATATATAATAATACACCCATATACAGGTATAAATGCTCTTATATGTCTATATATACTGCTATATACACACATAAAAGTGAGAGGATGAGAGAGAAACCCTTTATACATGCTTTTCTCACAATAATTTCGTGAGAGAGGTAGAAGAGAAATCCGCATTTGTTAGCTAAGGAGACAGACGTCAGTTCAAGTGACTTGCTCAAGGTCACATAGTAGCAGATCCAAGACTCACACCCAGATCTTTTGACTGTAAATTCAGTTCATCAATTATTCTTCATTGTATTTTGACTTCAAAGTACAGTTGTCTGCCCCTCCCCTTCCAATACTCTGGATTCAGTCACTTTTTCTGTCTCCATCATCTCATATAAAGATTTGAGGGAGAAGAAGAGTGTGTGTTGTGGTACAATGGAGACCTTACTGGTTCTGGAGGTAGAGAATCTGGGTTCAAATCTCATTTTTGACACTTTCTACTCATGTCCTCTTAAGTAAATGTCTTGATTGTTCTGGAGATTACTTTCTTAATTTATAAAGTAAGCAAGTTGCACTAAATGGCTTCTCAGATCCCTTCCAAATCAAGCTTGTAAGACTTAATTATTTTAACTGCTTCCCTGGATTTGGATACCATCTTCTTGTTCCTAACTTCCCAATATTTTTTTGCCCCTTTTGGTACTCATACAACCATAACCCAAGTTCAAGCCCTCATCATCTCCCAACTGGACTATTGCAATGACCATCTAAATGGTTTCCTTGCCTCAAGGCTCTCCTTCCTCCCATCTAGCCTCCACTTAGCTACTAAGATGATTTTTCTAAAGCACAGGTCTGACCATGTGCTCAGTGAACTTTAGTGGCTCCCTCTTACCACCAGGATCAAATAGAAAGCACTGCCTTTTAAAACTCTGCACAATCTGCCCCTTCCTCCATTTCCAGTCTTCTCATATTTACTCTCCTCTGCATACTCTATGAGGCAGTTACCATGACTTGCATGCAGTTCCTTGAATACAACAATGCACCTGCTGCCTCTGTGCCTTTATTCTGGCTGCCTCCCCCTACCTCCATCCCTTCATCCTAAATCCCTGACTCCTTAAGGCTCAGCTCAAATTCTCCTTGGGGCAGGAAGTCTTTTCCAATCCCTTGATATATATGTGTGTATGTATGTGTGTGTGTGTGTGTATATATATGCACGTGTGCATGTATGTGTATATGTACATACATACACATGTGCATGCACCAGGGACACACATGTGTGTATATGTATACATGTGCATGCATGTATATATGTACATGCATACATGTACATATACACACTCTGTGATTACCTTATGGCTAATTATTTAAATATCCTCTGCTGCAAACCCCTCTCCCCTCTCCCCCATCAGAATGTGAATTCTTTGTGGGAGGGATTCTTTTGATTTCACTTTGAATCTCCCGAACTTAGCACAGTGCCTAGCAAAGAGTAAACTCTTAATAAATGTGTATTGACTGACTGGCATAGATGACTCCCAGATGTGTCTATTTAGCTCTAACCTCTGCCATGACTCTAGTCGTGTATCATCAACTGCCTGCTGGGAGATCTCTACCTGAATGTCCTTTAGTCATCTTAATCTACCTTAATACTTCAAGCTCAAAGCGCCCAGAATTAAAGCCATCATCTTCCTTGCTAAAGCAGCCTTTCTCCAGACTTGTGTTTTTGAGGGCAATGTTATTCTTTCAGCCACTCAGATCCACAACTGGTTATCTGGGCTCTTCCCCTTCCCTCCCTCCTTAGAGCTCCCAAGTTGTGTTGATTTTTTATCCATAAGTCTCATCTCTACTGACTTCCCTCCACTTAAATGAACCTCATTCTAGTTCTGGTCCTTTTCTTCTCTCGTCTATACTATTGTAATTGTCTCCTAACTAGTTCATTTACTGTTAGTCAGTCTATCCTTCACTTGGTTTCCAAAATCATCTTCCTGAGTAATAGTTGTCACTTTTTCATTCCCCTGTTCAGAAACTTTCAGTGACTCTCTACTATTTCTAGAATAAAAACAATCTTTCAGCCTGGCATTCAAAGCCAGTAGAGTCTGGCTCCCCCTCACTTTTCCTGCTTTTAATTTGACTCCTTCATACACTCTATAGTCTGATTAGATAATAGTAACTCTCGTAATTGTTCCCTGAACTCAATTTGCCATCTTTCATGTAGTTGATTTATGCAGGTTTTCCCTTAAACCTGGCAGAAAATCTCCCTTCCAAAATCTTTCTTGGCCTCTTTCATGAAGCCTTTCCTGTTCTGTCCAGTGAGAACAATTTCTTTGCCCTCAACTTGTCTGAGAATATTTTGGATCTTTTGCTTTCTTCATTCCTTGCTTTGTGTTAATTATGTATGTGTACATTTTATATCCTCCCCAAAGCATGTACCTAAAGGAGAGGTCCTGACTCCCTTTTATCTTTGTAAAGTAAGTGTTTTCTTCACTTCCTTGTTGAATGGAATCCATAGTACCAGGTTGGGTGAATCCTAAACCATCCTGAAGATTGTTCTTGTGTAAGAAGCACCATTTTTCAGAAGCCAGCAGGAGTGGGGGCTTTGGGGGAGCCTTGTAAAAGATATAATTACAGTTGTACCGAATCTCTCAGCAAAAATAATAGTTCAACCTGATGCTCAGCTCACCCTCAGCATTCAAAAAACAATTCCTTTCCTCACAGTGGGTGTGCATATCCCCTCCGGAGAATTTTCTATAATCTATCAGTCTCTGCTTTCTAGAACAATCCCTCAATCTCTTTGAGCTGTATTTATCTCAAACCTTTTATCAGTCATCAAGCCATTAGTTGTGAGTTTTATCTGACACCAGATTTTGCATGACATTAAAAGGCACTCTACCATCTAGAGTTATTGTGTGACTTTAAAGGACTATTTTTAACTCGTGTCTTTGAAACCTTGGAAGCTGCATTACTGTGGTAGTGTGGCTATACCTACTCAGTCAAAATCCCAGCTAAGCTCCTCAGGCATCTTTTATGCACTGAATCCCAGGAGGACACTTCTTATAACACAACAATTAAGTGGAAACTGCAGCTTACAAACTAAGCGACCCTGGCACCAGAGCTGCTTTAAAAAAAAAAATCTGGATTTTGGAACTGAAAATAACATTCATTCTGGAAAGCAGTCAAGAGGTCTGTTTTCCTAAGGCTTTTTGTTTTGTTTTCGGGGATGTTGTCTTTTTGGGGAGGTGGGGGAGTATCCAGCAAGTGACCCATAGGATTCTGAACAGAGAAAATGAAGTGGGTGGGTATTGTGCCAGGTGCACAAGAAACTTAGATCAAAAAAGATTTGCTGTTCTGGAAAGTGAGGTTAAATTCTATATAATATGTCCATTTGTTTAAGCTCTCAAATTTCACCCACACATGATACATTTTTATTCAGCTCTCATCAACCCAGGCTAATCTTTCTATATCATAGTAATGGTTCAGTGAATGAAACCAACTTTCATTACTAGACAGGCTGGAGAGTAACTTATCTGCAATAGTTTTTTAGTAGCTGCTAATCAAACCAAATACAGAAAAACTCAGTGTCCTTATCATTTAGAATCACAGAAATGTTGGAAGTGGATGAGACTTTAGAGATCATATAGCCCAATCTTCTCATCTAGTAGAGGGGGAAACTGACACTCAGAGGTTAAGTGATTTGCTCAGTGTTATGTAGCTAATGAGTGATAGTGCCAGGATTATAACCTAGGCTCCTGATTCCCTGTTCTGTAAGCTTTCCATCCTAGTATTCTAGTTCTCTAGTGATCCCTCTCCCTGAATCTGGGCAGAGCTCTGTGGCATGGAGGAAGTCACAATATGCTACTCATAGTCCACTGAAATAACCAGATAGATACATACATGCATACACATGCATATATATATATATATATATATATATACACCCACATATACACACACATATATACGCACACCTATACACACACACACACACACACACACACACGTACCCACACATATTTAATACTGGCTAGCACTCTGCTAGAAAATGGAGAGAGAAGAGAGAGGGCATAAAAAGAAATCTAAGGCCCCTCCTCTTTGTGATGTTTACAGTCTTGAAGAGTGAAGAAAACCAGATGTGTATCAATTAAGGAACAATGGTGGATAGCATATAGATGAGGCCTCACTTGCCTGGTACACAGACTGTTATGATCTCCAGGAAGGCTCGAGATCACCAGTGGGTAGAAGAATAAGGGAATGCTTCTTGGAAGAGGTTGGTTGTGTCATATCTGTAAGAAGAACCCTCCAGTTCTCATGCTTCAACAAAGAGTGTTGGGGGAAAGGGTAATCTTCTCTTAGGGATGGGGGCAGGGGGTAGAATTCCAGATGGGTGTAAACCAAAAGCCTGGGCTAGGTGCTGTTTATAGATTTCCCTCCTTCTCTTCTAGCCTCCTCTGTCCCTCCTTTTGCTTTTTTCTCTCTTTTTCTTTCTAGTCTTCTTCCTTTATCTACCTTTTTTTCCCTACTTCTTGCACTTTTCCTTCTTTTTCTTTCAGATTCTCTTTTTCCTCTCATTCCCTTTCTCTTCTGTTTCTCCATCTCCTTTCTCTTGACAAAATTTTTCTTCTTGTCATTGTTTGGTCTGGACCTCTAATTTCAGCAAAAATGGAAATCTTCCTTAGTGCAGGTGGACAATTTATATTTTGTAGTTTCAGAGTGTTTTAGGGGAGCACATTGAGCAGTTAAAAGTCTTGCCCAGTTTCACATAGGCAATGTGTCAAAGGTAAGACACATACGTTCAATAATATATTCTTGTGCCATATGAACTGGTGAATATGAAAAATATAGAGAAACTTAGGAAGATCTAATACAAAGTAAAGTAATCAGAACCAGTCAAACAATATGTAGGGTGAACTATACTAGTATAAATTCAAAGCAATTGAAATTTAATGTTGTAAAATTCTGACCAAGTTTGATCCTGAAGAAGAAGGATGAGACAATACTTACCCTGCTTTTTGCAGAGGTGAATGAATGTGACCCTGTATAGAGTGTCAGACATTTTTTTAGATGGGTTAGTTTTTCTGAATCTTTTTCTTTCATTTTTATTCTTTCTTATAGTGGATTTTATTTAGAAGGAGTGAGGAGAATGTGATATATTGGGAAATCCCTATGACATAGGAACAAAGATAATAAGGTAACGCTTCTCAATACTTTGAATCATAGCCAAATCAATTTTTTTTCAAAACATCAGAAATTTATAATACTAAAAACATTTTCTTATTTTAAAATGTTCAGCATAACTTCTCACATTATTCAGTTGATATTTAATTTTTTATTTTACAGAAAGGAAAATTGAGTCACAAATGAATTTTTCAGAGCTAGAAAATAAAGTCAATTTCTTTGTCCCTAAGTGCCTTTGTCACCCTTTATTTCATTGAAACCATGTAATGTATGTTTGTCCTTTGTTGCTGAAGAAGACCATGCCATCAGAGAAATAATGACATGACTTGCACTTGACTTTGTTTTGAGTGAGGGAGGGCTGTGCAGGTCACCAGCCTCACTTCTCCTCCAGAGCCATCTGAATCCAGTGACCAGAAATTCATCAGGATGACTGGAGATGACCCAGGATGAGGCAATTGGGGTTAAGTGACTTGCCCAAGGTCACACAGCTAGTGAGTGTCAGGTGTCTGAGGTGAGATTTGAATTCAGGTCCTCCTGACTCCTGCACCGCTGCTATATCCACTGCACCACCTAGAGGCCCCTAAAACCATGTTACTTTGATAAACAAGCATCAAAACTGCAACTGCATAAACATAGTTGCCAGCTTCTTTGGAATTCAAATCTAGAATCCCATGATGCTTGACCTAAAAAATAAAAAAGTATATTGTTTATTCTCTAATTAATGTGATAGAGACTTAGCAGATTGATTTAAGTTTCCCCTTTAAAAGGAGGAAACAAATGGGAAAATTGGTCTTTGGTATTTCTATCCATAATTCTTCATTCCTGAAGGTGTGTTGAGTATTTTCAAGTGATATCATCCTAAAGTGTCATAGCAGCAGCCCTTGTATAGAGATAATTGTGTTATTGTCTCTTGGGGCTCATTTTAGTTTAAGTTCTCTTTCTTTCTTCCTTCCTTCCTTCTTTCCTTTTTTTTCTCCTAAAATATTGCCCCAAGGGACCACAATTTAAAGATGGAAGAATTGGTTTCAATAAAATGTATATTAAATGAGATCTTTAGTGACCTTAAAAATTCTTTCCCATTTCTTTTTATTTTCACATACTCTGTTCTTCAAAATCACAGAAACCTAGGGGGAACAATATAGGTGGTTTCAGACTTATTTTCATCTTTCTCTATAAGTTCAAGTATGAAGAGGCTCATGACAGAAGAGGTCACAAGTAATGGAGGTCCATGACTTAGGGCAATTTGCCTTAAATTATAGCCTCAAGGGCTGAAGACAGTAGAGAAAAGATGGTACCAGAGTTTCACTAGACCTAGATGAACTAGTCTGGGAAAGCTAGAAAATATTGTAGTCAGTATTCTTGTGGTACATTTTATAGATATGTGGGAATAAGGTCAGGCATACAACATAACTTCTACATCCAGGATGCTTTGGGGTATCTTCATTCTTTTATTCCTTAAAATGTTAGTTTAGACATCTTCCTGTTTCCATTTTATAGAGTTCAACAAACTGAACTTATTCCTATCTCTCTGTTATTTGAAAAAATTGAGTTGGGAGGTTAGGATGAGGACAGTACTGAGGACAGCTTCCTTACCCATGGAAGCTTGGAGCTCCCATCCCTTCATTGCCAGTGATATGAATTTTGGTGCTCTCTTGTGATTGCCTTTTATGGGATTAAAGCAATGGAGGTTATTCCTATCCACCCGAGAGATTAGTATCCTAAGAAGAGCTTTCAGTGGTCTCTGCAGGTGATTGATAGAAGTGACCTGGGAGCATGAACTAGTTTAGATAGAGCACTTTGAGCTTTTGTCTGTGAGTGCACTCCTGAGGCACTCCTTTTACTCAAGACTAAAGAATGAGAACAAGGAGAGAAAGCAATGGATGGCAGTTATATTCAAAATAAGTGTGTAACACAAGGTCTCTGATAATTTCTTATTTTCAGGAGCTTAGTAGACCAGAAGAGGTGGGGCTAACTTCAGGGAAATAGACAATCTTGTCATTAGCTTCCAATCTTTGCTTTTGCAGGCTGCTTGTCACTTACTCATATAGATTTTAATGAAAATAGGTAGCCATCTGTTGTTTAGGATCAAGCAGCTCAATTCTTACCCATCTTGCCAAGGAATATACATTCCTGTGTTGTAGATGGAACAAAAAACCCAACAACTTATCATTGGATCAATCAGTAAATATTTCTTAAATGCCTGTGATGTAATCAGTCCTGGGGGGACTATCAAGTAGAATAAACCTTACCTTCAAAGACTTTATAATCATGTTAGGAAAAAAGGAGACTATACATATAAAACAGCAACAGAACAGCATAGGATAGCATATAATTATGAACTAAATATGTGACTTAAACTGTGACTAAGTTGATGGAAAGAAGAGATGGCTATAGGTGGATCAACATGTTGTAGAATAGAAAA
>JAQQSK010017724.1:0-10030 GCA_028658325.1 Potorous gilbertii | reverse complement strand
TCATTTGCAAAACTGCACAGATATGGCCTATATTGAATTGCCTGCCCTCCCAAAGGGAATGGGTGGGGAGGGAGGGATGGGGAGAAGCTGGAACTCAAAGTTTTAGGAACATCTGTTGAATATTGTTCTTGCTACTAGGAAATAAGAAATACAGGTAATGGGGAATAGAAAGTTATCTGGCCCTACGGGACAAAAGAGTAGATGTGGTAAGGGAAGGGAGGGATGAAAGAAGAGAGGGCAGATTGGTGATATAGGTAATTAGAATGTTCAGTGTATTGAGGAGGGGGGAGGACACAAATGGGGAGAAAATTTTGGAGCCCAAAATCTTGTGAAAATGAATGTAAAAAGTTAAATAAATAAATTTATTAAAAAATAAAAAAGAATGAAAAGCACCATAGACAAAGAAGCAATTTCATTATTATACATATATGCTCAAAGTCGTATAGCATCCAGATTCTTAGAGAAGTTAAGGGCGTTGCAGGAAGAAATAGACAGCAAAACTATACTAGTGGGGGATCTCAACCTCCCCCACTCTGAATTTGAGAACTATAACCTCAAAATAAACAAGAAAGATGATAAGGAGGTGAATAGAACTCTGGATAAGGTAGATTTTATAGATCTCTGGAGAAAACTAAATGAGGACATAAAGGAATATACCTTTTTCTCAGGACATATACAAAAATTAACCATGTACTAGACCACAAAACCTCACAATCCAGTGCAGAAAGGCAGAGATATGCAATGCATGCTTCTTAGATTATAATGCAATAAAACTTATATGTAATCAAAGGCCAATAAAATACTTCTTTAAAAATTAGAATGAAGTAGATAGAAGCTAATGACTTTATGAGAAACCATGAAATTACAAAACAAAACCAAAAATATCAAAAAAATAGAAGACATTGTGAAATATCTCACTGCAAAAACACCTGTCCTCAAAAATAGATCCAGGAGACATAATTTTAAAATTATAAGGCTAACTGAAAGTCATGATCAAAAAAGAGCCTAGATATCATCTTTCATGAAATTATCAAGGACAGCTGTCCTGATATTCTAGCACCAGATGGTAAAATAAATATTGAAAGAATACACCAATCACCTCTTGAAAGACATCCAAAAAGAAAAACTCTTAGGAATATTGTAGCCTAATTCCAGTGTTCTAAGGTCAAAGAGAAAATATTGCAAGTAGCCAGAAAGAAACAATTTGAGTATTATGGAAATACAATCAGAATAACACAGGATCTGGCAACTCCTACATTATGGGATCAGAATATGATATTCCAGAAGTCAAAGGAACTAGGATTATAACCAAGAATCACCTATCCAGTAAAAAAGAGTATAATACTTCAAGGGGAAAATGGTCATTCAATGAAATGGAGAACTTCCAAGCATTTTTAATGAAAAGACCAGAGCTGAACAGAAAATATGACTTTTCAAACACAAAAATCAAGAGAAGCTTGAAAAAGTAAACAAGAAAGAAATCATAAAGGACTTAGCAAAGTTGAACAGTTTACATTCCTACGTAGAAAGATAATATTTGCAGCTCTTGAGACTTTTCTCAGTATTTTGGTAATTGGAGGGATTCTATACATATTGGCAGAGGGCACAGGGTGAATTGAACAGGAAGGGATGATATCTAAAAAAACAAAATTAAGGGGTAAGAAAGAAATATATTGGGAGGAGAAAGGGAGAAATGGAATGGGGCAAACAATCTCTCATAAAAGAGTCAAAAAAAAGCCTTTTAAATAGAGGGGAAAAGAGAGGAAGTTAGAAGGAAAAGTGAATCTACTATCATTGCATTTGGCTCAGAGGGAATAACATGCACATTCAATTTGGTACGAAAATCTATCTTACATCACAGAAAAATAGGGGAGAAAGGGATAAATGAGGTGTGGGGGGATGATAGAAGGACAGACAAATGGGAGGAGTGTAATTAGAAGTAGACACTTTTGGGGAAGGATAAGGTCAAAAGAGAGAATAGAATAAATGGGGGGTAGGATAGGATGTAGGGAAATACAGCTTGTCTTTCACAACATGACTATTATGGAAGTCTTTTCCATAAGTATGCATGTATAGCTTATATTGAATGGCTCACCTGCTCAGTGGGGATGGATGAGGAGGGAAGAAGGGAGAGAAGTTGCAACTCAAAGTTTTGTGAAGGAATGTTGAAAATCATTTTTACATGCAACTGGGAAATAAGAAATACAGATAATGGGGTACTGAAATCTATCTTGCCCTACAAGGAAAGAGAGAAGATGAGGATAAGGTAAGGGAGGGACGTGATGAAGGAAGGGCAGAATGGTGGAAGGGGTAATCAGGATGCATGGTGTCTTGGGGTGGGTGGGGGGAGATATGGGGAGAAAGTTTGAAACTCAAAAATTTTGTGGAGATAAATGTTGAAAACTAAAAATAAATAAATAAAACAAAAAGGGAAAAAGAATTTGTTCCATAGTGTTTTTATTTGAAATTATCATTGAATGTTATTTCCCCATTTAAATAATGGCAAAATGTGATGTGATTTTTAAAACATTATTTTGATGACTGTATTAGAAATATTACTCTGAAAATTGATCCATAAGTTTCACTAGATGGATAAAAAGAGTCATGGCATTAAAAGGGTCTAGGAACTCTTGAAATAAGGAATAACATTTCTAGCCAACATACTTGTGGTGCAACTTAGAAAGGTTCATAATCAAAGTGCTTAATCAACGAAAAGTGATGTATGTATCAGTCATACTGCATACAACTTTCCAAAGTGGACATAAATCTGTAAAACAGAGAATTATAGTAAACCAATCAGTTAAAAGTTCACTCAATATGATACAATGATCTAGTGTACTTTATAAGGTCTTAACTTCATAATTCTTTCCTTGTCTTAAATAGTAAAGAGTCTAAAATATCACCTTTATAAAGGTTTTTTGATGGTGCTTTTGAAAAGCACAAAATTGTCTTACAGATCTCTGTTTTCTAATAATAAATCTCCTTGTAGTAAGAATAAGTATTTGAGAACATTTCACTAGGATTCTCCATGTAAAAGTAGTATCACATACTAAAGAGTATATAAAGTTCAGAGTGTGGAAGACCCATATTCAAATCTGCCTTCTGACACTATATTTCAGGTGACCTTGGGAAAGAGGGAAAGTCATTTAATGTTTCTGAAACAATTCTAGTACTTATCTACATCATAGAGAGAGAGAAGAAGGAAAATTAAGAACTTTTGCATATTTATATTCACTAGTATGAATTGGAGAATAGCTATGGCTTTTATTTTTCATTTTTACTAGTTTGTCAGCAATATAAACTATTATCAAAATTCTTAGTAATTTCATCATCATCATCATCATCAAAAAGAACTTATTAAGTGCTGAATTGTCATCTCTCTGTTAGGTGGCATACAGAATTGTAGACAATAAATTATGCTTCCAAAGTAATCCAAAGTAGGACAGATAGTATTGATATAGATACAAAATGAAAGTATAAAAACATTAATAGTAAGGAGAAGGCACAAATGGAAAAAAAGAGCATACAGTAAGGGGAAAAAAACAAGTATATTTTCAGTACCTACTATGTCTCAGGCACCCTACTAAGTGCTTTACAAATATTACAAGTATTTTCTCGCTTGATCCTCAGAACAATCCTGGGATTTAGGTATTCTTATCATCCCCATTTTATAGTTGAGGAATTTAAGACAGACAGATGTTAAGTGACTTTTTGAGGGTCAATAATAAGTGCCTAACCCCAGATATAAACTCAGGTGTTTCTGACTCCAGTCTCAATCCATTGTACCTCCTAATACCCCTGGGGAGGGGTCAATACATTTTATAAATGACAGATGTTTGTGAGAACACTGAGAGAAGATGGGGTAGAAGAAATCTTCACCACTTCGTTGACCTATCCCGTCACCAGTTGTCTGAAATATCTTCCCTTACCTGCTCTACCTAACCAAATCAGGGTCTTCATTTTTTCTAGCAATCTACGTGAATCCTTTCTTAAGGACGCTTTCTCACTTCATCACAAGGACACTCAACTGGTTCTTCTTCTGCAGAGTGCTTTTAGACTTAGTGACTACAGCACTCAATTTTGTTGTTGATTATTATGAAAACAGAAAATATTGTGTTAGCAAACTAGTATTTTTATTTCTTTCATTTCCTTTTAATGTGTTGTTCAAAAATTATCAAGTTTGAAGGGACCTAAGTACTCATTTAATCTGACCAGAGTAAGGCTGAAGATGTCATGGTTGATTTCTTTTAGTCAATTCAAAAGTGATATTAACTGCTCTAGTCCTTAGTCTTCTGAACCAATCAAATCTCTAGAATGGTCCAATACAATCTGAGGACCAAATCCACACATAAACATACATAACAAACACACACTCCAAAAGAAAACAACCAAAAAGCACTCCCTCCAAAAAACAAAACAAAGCAAAACTTGACAATTAGTGTGGAGATGCGGGGTGAGTTTAGGGTAGGATAATGTTTCCACTCTACCAGCCTTTTCAAATCTACACTATCCCTAGTTTGAAGTTTTTAATCATTGTATTTTAAGTTGTGATTTGGAAATCCAAATACCTTTCTCAGACACCATCTTCTGAACCAAGTGTTCACTTACATCAGATATTGTTTTCCTGAACTCTTTGTCTCTAATGATCAATGATGACTTAAAAACAAAACATCCTACTTGTGTACCTAAAGTTTTCAGTTTTTTACCTAAGATTGCATCATGCAGAGTTCTCCTGTTCTCCCAAAGTCTTAGAGCATATATAAACTAATAAAGTTTCAAACCACTTTAATTTTGGGGGGATTCCCTGTATTTGGCAATGGACTCTAAATTTCTCCTGGGAGTAGCATTTGTACCTATGTGAATTGTGCAGAAGTGAATGTGATTTTTTTTTTACCAACCATGGCATATGGAGTAAGGGAGACTCCTTATCTTAGACGATTGACCCAGAAAGTCAATACTACTGATTCTACTGACACTAGGTCAATAAGTAGCTGCCTCAGTAGCCCTCAGCAAAATGTCACCACTATTCTTCCTCAAAAATTGTAATATAATGCAATGATTTCTATGGTACAGATTTAGTCAAAATAATTCTGTGGTATTACACGAATTATTGTGAAGTCCGGCTTGTCTGTTCATTGATATTGATGTAACAATTATATCCAGATAGGATAGGAGAAACAGGATATAAGTATTTACAAAGAAGCTAATATGTTTTTATTCATTTATTTTTACAAATATCACATTACAATCTTATAACCATAGTGAGAGATAGGTGATATTATTGCCTCCATATTTCAGTTATGAAGATTGAGGCAAATAGAATTGAGTCACAGATTCACACTATGAGTAACCATTTGTGTCATGCATGAACTCAGGGCTTCCTGACTCCATGTCCATTGCTCTATCCAGTATACCTTCAGCTGCATACAGATAGGGCTTGTGATTATACAAATATATAAAAAATTCCTGTATGAGGAAACTTCCTTTGCTAAAACAGTTTGTCATCTTCTCTGAAACATTTTATCTTAGACCTTAGAACATGCAAACAAGCAACTTGCCCAGAATTCTGTAAATACTACTTGCCACATATAGGACATAAACACACATCTTTTTGGCTCTGAGTCAGCTTTTACCCACTATGCAATATTGCTTCTTATTGTTTCATACTATTTTTCAAACTATTTCATACATTTTAAGTTTGTAACTCCATTAAATCTATAATACTCCTTCTGGAGCTAGTTTGTTTTTAGCTCTGGGGCAAGGGTTAGACAATGGCACTGCCATAAAATGATTCTTAGTTATTCTTTGTGGGAAAGAAATAGTCATTGTTTGAAATCCTTTCATCTGCCATATTGTTCTTCTGGCTTGAATCTGCTTGAATTCCTCTTGACATCAGATCCCATCCAAATCCAGCGTTTTTTTTTTCTGATTTAAGTCCTTGTATCTTATGAATTTGTGGCTTTAACTTTATGTGTTAATTAATTATCACTGGAGCCAGGGGTTATGTTTGAATCAAACTAGTCTCTTGTCTGCAAAATTCATTGGTTCTTATCTGTTAATCATCTGCCATCTTTAACAAATATTGAGGATATTCCCATTTACACTGGAGACTTGGAAATTATAGCAGAGACCACCTTTTATGCATATTTTGAATGCCCCAGAACAACTGACTAGTACTTCATCTTACAGTAAAAGCTAAATAAATTAGTTTGGGTCGATTGATTAGTTCTACTTAAAGCCCTGGATGAAGGTAAGATGATTCCTGTCATGCTGTCCAAGGAGAACAACCTTTCTTGACCCTGTAAGCTGTCTGCTTAGGCCTAAAGCATGAAATTTGATTACTAGTCTTTTAGCTCTGCCATTGCGGAAGAGCAAATGCTATTAGACATAAATGTTATTGGTAGTGTTGAAATATTATGTGCCTGCCACTCTGAGTCAGGGAATGCTTCGTGGTTTACATGTAAGAAGAATATTTCGGCTTTTTGGAGTACTTGCTAATATCCCAAATTTGTGACCTTATCTTTTTTCCCTCTCTCTCCTTATGGATAGGATACATTTGAAGTCTCAAAAGGCAATACTAGCTAACACTGAGGCTCCTAGTACCTGATAGTCTGATGATGTTTTAATATAGTAATTTTTGACCACTGTGACTTGATCAAAACAAGATACTGCATTTGATGCTTTCTAAATCTAACAGATCATAATGAATTTTATATGTTCCCACATGCAATCTTGCATATCTCAAGCAGGCCATAAATTGCCAAGACATAAATCTCTTGGTATGAATGAACATAGTGATAAAGTATGTAATAAAGGGTGGGAGCAAAAAGAAAATATTTTATGGAAGGAAGCCATGAAACAACTAGAAGTCATCTTTTTGTTTACTTATTTGTTTTTGCTGTTTTGAAGAGGGAGGGCAAAAAAGACAAGGGGTTTGACCTTAAAAGAATAATATCTTTTTAAAGTGGAAAACAGGGTTATTATAGTATAATTGACTTGTCCTCTACATTCAGCCATATCAAACTTAAACATTCTTTCAGGCTAAAGTTCTTTCAATATCTGAATTCATTTCAATGAACATTTATTTAGCACCTATGGGATACCATTTCCTATGGTAGGTTCAAGGTATAATGACAAACACAAAATTTGTTCATGACTTCAAGGAGTACAAAATCTATTATAATGACATTCCTAAATCTCTTCTTGAAGTTAAACTTAAGTTCCTTCAACAAAGTCTCATATGGCACAACTAAAGGCCATTCACTATGCTGATCTTCTTCCCTTCAAGGAAACCTCTCATTTATCAGTCTTCTTTCTAAATGGTTGCTTCCATTACTCAACAGAGACTTACAAGACTGTTGCAGACTAATAGCATTAGCTCACTTGGTCACTACAAAAAGCTGTTCAGTCGTTTTGAATTCATTATCTGCTAAAATCTGTTTGTTAATTGAATTGTTTTCTGGTAATATCTCCATTTATTTAACCTAAGTACAAAATGTACACTTACATCTACTAAAATTTAAGTTCCTCAGTTTTGGCTCAATCTTTAAAAATTATAGTCTTTTTTGGATCCTCATTCTGCCATATAACATTAGTTATTCCTCCTTTTGGTTTTATGTTACCTATAAATTTGCTATATCTTTTATTTTTATGACTTCATTGCTAAAATATTCAAAATCAAAGGCTCTTTTGGGTGATCAATAAGATGTAGGACTAAATAGTTTCTCTCATCCTTATTCACTATTTCTCCAAAACAAAAGTAATGCTCCCAAAATAAAGCAAACCTAGATAGATAGAAAGATGGATGGATGGATGGATGAACTGAAAATCATTGACCCTTAACTCATTCAGCACCCCTACCATGATACCAGCAGTGATGTTGCATTACAGACCTAAGTGCTGGATACTGATTTACCACAGCCTCCACCCACAATCGCTGGTCGACCCACCCTCTTTCCGGAGCAACGAAGACCAAAACTTCAGGCTGCATAAGATTTCTCTTCTACAGCCAGGACTGCAGCAGTTCTTTAAAAGCAAACATGCTGGGGTTGACCACCTCCGCGGTGCGTCTGCGAGCCTTGAAATACCTGGGAAGAACTCCGAAGCTGTGGTGCAGGAGCAGAAAACTCTTATTACCACAAAACTGAAGAACTGAAGGAACTTGACAGGATACTAGATCAGGATACCAAGTGTGGGTATGGAAAGGGTATTCATCCTATCTCAGAAAGGGATTGAGAGTGAAACCCTTGAAGACAACTGTCATCTGAGTGGGAAGCCAGGACCCAGAGAGGAGATTTTTAAGGTAAATGAGGGGAAAAGTAAATAAGGAAGGAAGGAAGGAAGGAAGAAAGGAAGGAAGGAAGGAAGGGAGGAAGGAAGGGAGGAAGGAAGGGGTAGGATGTAGGGAAGTGGTATGAAAGGGGCCAGAATGTGAAATGGTATCCACTCAGACACCTGCACTAATGGAAATTATTCTTGGAGTGAGGCATAAGAGAAAAGGGCAATTTATGGGATAAGCTCTACAAAAAAGAAAAAGAAAAAAAAGACAGAAAACACCAACAAGAAGAGCCTAGAATGAATATTTGGAATTTTGACTGCAGAATAAAAGAAAGAGACCAGGTAATTATAGGGATTATGGAACAATGATCTATAGTAGTCAGAAAGAGAGTGTCAATAATGAAGGGAATGAGAGAAACTCGTTTTGGAGACAGGTTTAAAAATGAAATTTTAAAAGTTAACGAATTGAAAGAGAGGAGAAGGGGAAATCTACTTGACTTAGAGGGAGAAGAAAAAAGGAAGACATATAACCTGATAAAAAGAGAGAAAAGGGGACTAATAGGGAAAATGAGAAAATAAACTAGAGAAGAAGATCAGGGGGAAAAGGAAGAAAGCCAGTGGGAGCAAAGCCATCCTTATTAAAAAATAATAATAAGGTAAAATAATTGAAGGAATATAATACTGTGATTAAAGTAAAAGAGTGAAAAAAATTGACTTCTAAAAACCTAATATTAGTGACAGATGGTGAAAAATATAAATCTATCATAGCTTTAAATATGAATGGATTAAACAATTCAGTAAAAAGTGTGACAGATTGGATAAGAAAACAAAAATCTACAATCTTGTTTGCACACACACAAATATGTATTAAAAAAATACACATATAAAATATAACTGAGAGGACAGGGGAAAATTACTACGCATCAAATGAATCTGAAAACAGAAGTTGGAAGCACCCTACCTGAAAAAATAACAACAAACATTGAAAAATAAAAAAAAGGATAAGCAAGCAAATGATATTATGTTGAAAGGAAACATAGACAACAAACCAGTATCAGTAATAAACTCATATGCTCCAAATGCCTCAGCATCCAAATTCATAAAGGAAATATTATCTGAGCTACAGGAAGACATAGACAGTAACACAATAGCAACAGAAGACTTCAAAATATTTATCTCAGTTTTGGATAAATCTAAGAGAAATATAAGCAAAAGGCAAAATATAACAAACTACTGAACTACTGAAGTAAAAAGAGTTAAAAGAATAACAACATTTTCTAAGTGGAGCAGCAAAAGAAATTTGTTTTTCTCAGCATCACATAAACTTTTACAAAAAAAAATAAGCATGTAGCAGAGCATAGAGATATTATGAACAAATGTAAAAAAGGCAGACACACTTATACATCCTTTACAAACCATAATGCAATAAAAAAATGGTAATTGGTTCAGAGACAACAAATTAATCATATTGATCCAATTGGAGATTTAACAATGAAATACTAAATAATGCATGGATCACAGAACAAATCATAGAAACAATAATTATGAAAAAGAAAATGATCATGTCAAATAATGAACCCAAATTTCTGGGATGCAGTAGGGCAGTCCTCAGGGGGAAATTGTATCTGTATAAACATATTAATAGAATATGTTTAGAATAGAAAAAAAAGAAAGAATTAATGAACTGAATGTGCATTTAAAATTAGACAGCCAAGAAAACAAACAAGTCTTAAGTAAAAATGAAGATGAGAAA
>JAQQSK010017723.1:0-10031 GCA_028658325.1 Potorous gilbertii | reverse complement strand
ACTTGACTTCTGAGATTCCTCTCCACCCCTACCTTGCCTCCAGATCTGCCCAGCTAGTGCTTGGGGTCTGAGATTCAAATGCTGCTCCCCAGCCTCAGGGCTTTCAGCAGGGGCAGGGCTGTTATTCAGTGTGAGCTTAAATTCAAGTGCTCTGGTGGGGGCAGGGCCACTACAAGGGGCTCAGTTCCCTCAGGGGGTTTATGAAGAGACCTTCAACAATGGATCTCAGCTCCTGCCTACTTTGGGAGCCCCTATCTGCTGCTATCTCCCCTGCTGCCTCCTGAGGGAGCCTGAGTCATGGAGACACCCTGCTCCCCTCTCTGCCAGCCAAAAAGGCTCTCTCACTGACCTTTGGTGCCTGTGGGCGGGAGGGACCTTTGTGTCCACTGGAGATTCTGTCCCGGAAGCCTGCTTGGATCTGCTCCTCTCAGTGCTGCACAGCCAAGGCAAGGCTGGGCTCTGCTCTGGGTCCGGTGCATGGCAGACCTTTTGTGTCAGTTTTTCAGCTCTCTCTGGAATGGAAATCTCCTCCACTCTGTTGTTCTGTGGCTTCTGCTGCTCCAGAATTTGTTGGAAGTTCTTCTTTACAGGTATTTTATGGTCTGTGGGTTAGGAGCTAGCATATGTGAATCTTTTTACTCTGCCATCTTGGCCAGGTTGTCTTTTTCCCATTCTCTCTCTCCCTTCCCTCTTCTTCCTTTACCCTATGTATTTCTCTTTCTGTCTCCTTAATTTTATTTTTTTAAAATTATCTTGTCATAGTCCACTCACACCTGCGCTCTCTCAGTCAAGAAATATTATTAAGATAGGATTTGGACCCAGCTCCTCTGACAGCATTTTTCAACTCTACATCTTATTGAAAAGTTGCCTGAACTGAAGCCCCATGATTCCCCAAATCCAGATCCGGGAGTACTGGGCATAGGAGATCTGCCCTGCTTTGTGCCTCTTGGACCTAGAGGAAAGGGTTAATGAATCAGGCTAGCCTATCTATCCATTGGGTTTATCACTTTCTTCCATAATGAACCACAATCCCCCTAATAGCTTTGCTTCCTTGCATTTCTCTGGTGAGTGGATCAATACAGGATGAATCCAGCTGAAAGGAGAGCTAGGGGACATTTAAGTCCTGTCAGGACTCCATAACAAATGCAACTCTTTGGAAGCTATTAATAAGAGTGGTGGATGGCCTCTGGAGATCTCTTTGAGACCCCTGATTCAATGACTCCCTTGAGGCTTATCTTTGTAAGATTTCAAACCCTTCCTCAAGTCATCTTAATAGCCTGAAATGCAATCATACCCTTTTCTCAAGAACCAAGCAAAGATGTTTTCCCACAAGAACCAGATCAAACAGATCCTCTGTGGGTTCAAATAAGGAGGGAATTTGGACCACTAGGACATTGTCTTGTTCAAGGGATAGCCAAGGGAAAGAACCTCACCTCTGTTGTCCGAGGGCCTGGGTTCAAATCTTGGCTTGGTCTGTGTAACCTTGGATAAACCATAGGATCTCTATGGGCCTCGGGTTCCTTTTATGCAAAGTGAGGACATTGGATGAGTTGAATTCTGAGGTCCCTTCCAGTTTCCAATCTATGCTCTAGATGAGGCAAAACCATGCTCCTCAGCCAGGATGAAGTTCAAGGGCCACCTTCTCCCTTTTCTGATCTCTGTTCTCCCTGCTAGCATAAAGTGAGCTCCTCCTTCTCAAATTTATCTTAGCATGCTTTATTCTATCCCTCTCTGCCTCATAGTATCCTTAGCTGTCTATCCACTGGATCCTTCCCATTGGATCACAAGCTCTCTGAGGGCAGAGATCAGGTTTTTTCTCTGGAGCACAAAGCCTGGCCTTTAGGGACTATTTGATCAATTGGATTTAATTGTCAGCCTAGGTATGGATTGGCACCCAGAGGGCCTGAAAGAGTTAATTCATCTTCCTCAGCAGCATCAGGAATACTCTAGCAGGGGGTAACTGCCTTTACAGAGAGGCTCTGGCTCACTGAGCATATCATCCTTGTCACGGCTTCTGATTCTCATGGGCGTCTGGGCAAATTGGCAGCCTGGGCAAGAATCAGCAGAGATGTCAGACTGGGCTTGGGCCCCAGGTGTTGCCTTTATACATATGAAATCAGGAGTTTTCTGGATCAGAACAAAACATCAATGAGATGGGTTGGGGGGGACAAATATTTCCTAAGCATTATTCCGCCAGAGGGCAAGGCTCAGAATGGTAGACTTTCCAGCCCAGCTATTTTAGGTTATTTTCTTGGTAGGAGGGAGGGGCATCATGGTAGGGACCATTATCCCCTTTGACAGATGAGGAAACTCAAGCTTAGAGAAGAGAGGCTTCTAGAAAGTGGCAAAAGAGGCACTCTAATCCTGGCCCATCCCACTATGTGAATGAAGCAGCTTAGGACTGAAATTCCTAGGGAGGTTCCAATCAGATTCATGGCCAACAAGAGAATTGGAAAAGGTTGGGCCCACAAAAGAAATAGTGCCTAAGTGAGTTGGCAGAGTTTGATGGGAAAGAAGGATCCTAACAGGAACAGAGTATGTGGCCACAGTAGGGAGGGGGCTGGGGATTTTGAGGTTCCTTGCCCCCTACTATGCTTTGGTCTGGAAGTCACTCTAGGCAGCTCATTCCTGCTCCTTGGAGAGAAGACCCAATGAAAATAGTTCCTATTTCCCAAGTGCTTTAAGGCTTACAAAGCACTTTCCTTGAAACAAGCCCATGGGGTGGGAAGTCCAAGGAATATTAATGTTCTCTTAGAGAAGAGGAAATTGACATTCAGGAAAGGGAAATGATTTGCTCTCATGATCCCATGGGTAAAAAAAAAATTTCAGAGACAGGATTCAAACCCAAGCCTCCTGACTTGGATGCAGCACTCTTTCCATGACACTAAACTAAGGCACCATCATCCCTCTCAGCCTCAGTGAATATTATCACATCCCCTATTTGCTTTCTTTGGAGATTTGAGGGCAGTTAAATGAAGCTGGCCTCCATGGATGCTGAAAAGGAATGGTGTAAGTTTGAGAAGCTTAGAAGCAATGTCTTCTTGTTGGTTGTGTATTGGGGCCTTTACCTTTGAGAAGACCAGAACACAGATGTTAGGCAGGTCTCTGACCATGGCAAACTGGGATCATCTCAGCAGATGGCTCACTACTCTGAAGTGAGGGCTTGAGCAATATGCAGTCATTCTCAAGCTAGTTGGGAAGGGAAGCTAGGAAGTAGCCTTGGGCACTCGCAGTGGAAGCCTTGTGTTAGGGGTCAGCTGAGCTTTGGGCTCCTGTAAGGCAGAAAACATGGATCTGGGATCTTCATGAGAGAAAGGTTAGTGGAGAATGGAATAATAGTAGTCTCTTCTCCAATCTAATTTCTACATGGACACCAAAGTGATAAGTTTAAAACACAGATCTTACCGTGTCACTCCCTTACTCAAAAATCTTCAGTGGCTCCCTATTGCACCCTGGATGAAATACAAAATCCTAAGTTTGACTTTTAAAGCCCTCCACAATCTGATTCTCACCTATGTTTCCAGTCTTATTTTATTTCCCTATATTCCTTTCCATTCCAGTCAAGCTGGCCAACTTGCTATTTTTCTTGCATAATGTTCAGTTTCCCACCTCCTTGCATTTACATAGCTGGCCTCCCCAGGCCTGGAATGCACTCCCTCCTCACCTCTGTCTTGTAAAATTCCTACTTTCCCTCCAAATCACAGCTCAGATGCCACCTCCTATATGGCTTTTCATGATTCTCCCTGGTTATTAGCTCACTCATTCCCTCTTGAAATTACTGTGTTGCTTTACAATCTTTGCATTTGCTTACTTGTGTGTAGGTAAATACTGTAGAATGTAAACTCTCTGAAGGCAGAGACTTTTCATTTTTTTCTTTTACTCTATATGACTTGCACATAGTAGCTGAATAATAAATGTTTGCTGAACTCAGTTGAAGGAGATTTAGAGAAAAGTAGGGACATGGAACTTGGTGAAGAAGCTCTGAAAACATCTGATCAGATGGGGACTCTCTGTAACTAGTCAATTAGCTACTGTTGGATTGCCATGCGCAATAATTTACCACTGAAGCCCATGACATGTAGTCCTTCAGTTTCTGCTTGAATACCTTCAAGGCAGAGGAACCCATCACCCACAAAGGCAGTCTGATTCATGATTCGACCATTCTAATCACCAGAAAGTTTTTCTTGATTCTTAGCTGAAATTGGAATCTCAGCAGCTTCCATCCAGTGTTCCTGGTTCTGCCCTCTGGGATCAAAGAGAAGGAGGCCAATCCTTCCTTCACGTGACATTCCTTCAAGTATTTGAGGACACTATCATGCCTTTCCCTGAGTCTCCCCTTCTCTACATTAAACATGCCTCAGTCCTTCATGTCATCCTCTCATGTCAGGATCTCAAAGGGCTTCACAATCCTGCCTGCCCTCCTCTGAACACACTTCAGCTCATCAGTGTCCTTCTTAAACAGTGACTGTGGCCTTTAAGCTGGGAAGGCTGGTGAATCAAACTAAGTACACATCCTGGAGGTGACAGAACATTAAAAACATTGAGAGATTATCTCAATAATCTTATCTCAACAAGAGCTCGGGGAGAGAAGGACACCGAGAGAGCAGGAAAAACAAATCACAGACTATACTACTAACCAAAGATTATAGATTAAAGAATACAGACTATATTATTAACCAAAAGATCAGTTGAGGGGACATCAATAAATATTGACCCATATGCCTAATTTTTCATATGTATAAAACCTTTGTCAGAAAAATCTCTATCTATATCTAAGGTGTCCTTGATGAAACTATGAGAAGGAAACAGACAAGGCAGGCCTTTGCATATAACTTTCTACTGAAAGGTACAGAAAATACAAGATCCTGATGAGTTTATTATTTGTTGATTACCAAAAAAGCATTTGACTCATTAACAACACTGAGCGATTTCCCAGGAGCAATTTAGCTTTTGTTCTTCTTCTCATTCACTTGTGGGCCTGATGTGCTATCTATTTGCAGTGTCTGTCCTACATGTATGGAATGATATATGAACTCAGTGAATTGGCCATCCAATTGCGTGTCATCACCTGTGCAATAGGCATTATTCATCATCGAATTTTTCCTGTATGGATTGTAGAGAACCATAAACAATTCTCTTCAGTAGAGTACATCTTTCTAGCCACGCAATTGATTGAGAGATGCTGGGAAAACCGTATCTGATTATTTATGTTATGTGCTGATTTACAAAAAGGCATTTGATTTGGTAGAACAAAACTCAGCCTCAATGGCTCTTTTCCAACACGGAGTGTCTCATGCATATGCTAAGATCAGTCAAGATTCTGTGATAAATGCAACCATAGAGATAACTCTGCTCAATATTATGAACACTAGGCAAGGCACAGGACAGGGAGATGTGTGCTTATCAACCACAGGTGAAATAGATAGTAGACTGTGAGGTCCTCTAGATGCTCCAATTTGTGGATGACACTGTGCTGGTTGAATTGAGTCTCAGAACATTGTGAGGCCTCCTCAATGAGGTCTGTGCTTTCTCAAGACAGATCAACCCAACAATCCATATGCGAAAAGCAAAATGAGTAAAGAAATGTCCATTGTTCAGACTGAGACGTGCCACTGAATGGCATGTCCATTGAACTAGTATGCATGTCTAGGTCAGATTCTTTGGGTGGACAGTGGATCAGGCCCAGAGTTGAATAGGAGGGAGAAAGGGGGGTAGTTTGTATTTGGGAAGCCATGCAGTGCTTTTAATGATCTAGACCTGTTCCCCGCCATAGAAAATTATCTTTTTCATAGACATGTCTTCCTGGCAATACTCTATAGTTGTAAATGTCAGAGCATCATGGTCTCTAGGCAACTGAAGATGCAGATGATCTAAAGAGCAATGGGGAGATTCAGGTTGAGTGAAAGTAGGCTGTAGCAACACTTGACCTATGTGCAAGAAGTGCTGTAAGAAACATGAGTGAGGACCCATATAAATGGAAAAGCAAGTGAGCTGGCCATGAAGTGAGACCTGGGGAGTAATAGATAGGCTCAATGCTATCTTGGTAGCCACAAAATGTAAGGAGAGCTAGAGGAAGACTTTCACATGTTGGGAAGATCAGTGATGGATCTAGGGGAGAACACAGACAACTTCAGAGAATAAAAAGGTAAGAATGAGTTGCAATCTGCATTAGTGGAGGAACACCCACATTGATGACACATTAGAGTTTTGGAAAAATTCTGGATTTAGAATTGAGACCTGGGGTCAAAGTGCAACTAATAACATTACTTGTATGATCTTGGACAAGTTGCCTAATTCAGGGCTTTAGTTTCCTCATTCCCCCCAAAAAATTAAAGGACTATATTTAACAAATACAAAGTTTTCTTCCAACTCTAAATCTGCAATCCTATGCTCTGAAAGAAGATTCACTCAACACTTATGCTTTAGTAATTGTAAAGAGTAAATGAAAGAGTTTTGGTCATATAAAAGAAAGTAAAACTGTCAACTCATGCTTGTCTACATTTCTGGATTATCCACAGCTAAAGGAAAGGTAGCTGTTTGGAATTTGAGTTCCTCAGCCAGGCACTTGAACTGCAGGTACCCAAGAGAAGAGACCCTGGAGACCACCAAGCCTAACTCCCCCAAGGAGCTTTGCAGAAACTATAGGCAGTTGCCTAATAAGTGCTTGTTGACTGATTGATTGATTGTTGAGTTTCACTATCACTTGTTTCTGTCTCTTGGGAGCCTTGGAGAAATATTTAGTAAGCAGCAGAATGTTGATGTGGTGACTTTTCCCCTAGAGATGGCACTGTTTTATTTATTGTTGGAGGCCTTCTGTTTTTCCCATCTGGTCTCGACCACTCCATGAATGTGCTGTTCTGCCTGAGAGTGCGGCTAAGAGTAGGACCAGTCAGAGGGTAGGACCAGTCAGGACTTGAGACTAAGAACCTTCTGGGTTGCAGGAGAGGCAGGCTGGTTCTGGTTCTGCTCTTCTCATCATTCTATCAGAGCTTCAGCTCTGGGAAGCTCCGGGTTACCAAGAGAATTGCCCCCATTCAAATGGTTGGGTCTTCATGGCAGTGGAGGCAGAATGTCTATGTATGGATAATGGCTTTTGCTGGAAGGCCAAAGTGACATCTTCTTGACAAAGCTTCTTGGCCCACAACCTGGCGTCAAGTCCTAGGGCAAGCTTAGTAAACGTGGGTTTTCCATATCACTCAGTTGTTTCTCCTTGAGTTTCAGGGTAGGGACTTCAGAAATCATCTAGTCTAACCCATTCCTGGTCAAGAATCAACTTAAAAATCTCTCTGACAAATGGTCATCCTGATTGCATTTGAAAATGATTCAGTGATAGGGAACCCTACTTTTTAAGGCGGCCCATTGGACAATCCTGATTTTAGGAAGTTTTTCCTTATTTGGCCAAAGGCTGTCTCTGGGTCATCCAATGACTGAGTTTAGTTTTGTACAAGTAGAATAGTCAAATCTTTTTTTTGGATGATAGCAATTACAGATTTTTGGGGGGCTGACAGTATAGAGGTCACAGAACCATAGAACTTTGGACCAAGGAGGAACCTCAGAAAGCACCTAGTTCAATGTACTCATTTTAGAGAAGAAGAAACTAAAGCCCAGAGAAAGGAAAAGACTTGGCCATGGACATACAACTAGTTTGTGGTAGAGCCAGTTCTCTTGACTTCATGATGTCATGAAAGTGAGCATCTTTTTGTCATCTTGTTTGTGATGCTGGGAATATTAATTTACCTCCCCCCCTCCCCAGTGTCTGCTCTGGGGATTCATTCTGAGAAAGGGAGGCAGATAGCTGGAATGAAAGCTTAGAGATCTGAGAGGAGCTCATTTTGGGGGAGAACAGGGGGTGTAACACAAGGAAGATGGGTGTTAGCTCTGAGGTTGAGCTAGCCAGGATGAGAAGAAGAAACTGACAGCTGATGGGGTGTGATTTCCTCTTGGGAAGCCATGTGGTTCCCAAGCCAGAGGAGAAGTGGGCCCTTGAGGCAGGGAGACATCTGCCACACCCTCGCAGAAGAAAATCTTCAAAGGAATGGGATAGTTTATGAGCAATCTGTCTCTCAAGTTGTTCTTTCCAGATGTTCCTTCCACCCTAGTGCGGATTTTGAGGGTGTGGAAAAACTTGTAGCCTGCCTACTCCAAGTCTGTGGGCATGGATATCTGGGGAGCTGCTCCCTCCTTTGATGGTACCCAAGCCCAGCAAGTTGAATGGGCTCCAAGGAATTGTTTGGAATGAGAACCCATTACCTAAGGTGAGGTCCTATAGTTGACTCAGTAGTACCCTTAAAGGGCTAGGGAGTTGAGTCCTCTCTAGAGGTCATGGCATACTTGCTGATCAATTGTCAAGAAGCAGAAGTTTAGTTCCTTTGCAGTGGTAGATAGGAAGGGAAGGGTCAAGCGTATGAAGAGCTTTTGAAATGAAAATCTCATAATCTGGTCCCATATCAGCATTGCAGCCTTTTAATCTCCTCTCTGAAAGTGGGAGAGCCAACTCTCATTTCCATATCCCCGGAAGGATGAGTAAGCACAGCAATAGAAGTTCCTTTTGGCCTCTAGAAGAAGGGTAGTGTGGAGGTGGTAGAGATAGTGTTGGACTTGGATTCATGTTCAAATCTCACCTCTAACACTTGTTAGCTCTGTGACTGATCAAATGACTTTCTCTCTCTGAACCTCAGTTTCCTCAGCTATTAAAGATTCTGCTTTACTCATAGAGCTCAGCACCTTTTCTGATGAAGGGATACCATGCTGGGTAGTTCTGTGCTAGTGTCTCTCATGCCACACAGTCAGTTTCAAAGTTCTTAAGAGAGACCTTGAGAAATGGTAATGATACCTATAATATACACGTCACCATCTTATTAAGAGGCTAAAGGAGGGAATAATCTATGTAAAATGTTTTGCAGATCTCACAGTATTACAGAAATGACAGTTGTTATTTCTATAATGCAAGCATTTACACCAAGAGACCCCAGGCCAAAAGTTCAAGCAAGACATAATAAGCTCCCAAGCTTAAGGATTTCATCTGATCCTCTATCTAGCTGAAGACAGGAGAGAGCAGAGGGGGGCAAAGGCAGCCCCTTCCCCCAAGGACTTGCTGTAGTGTACCAGTATCCTTTAGGATTTGTCACTCATGTTATCCTAAATTGGGGTTTAGTCACCCTTGTAGAACAGCAAAATTCAGCAGAAAAATATCTTCCAAAACTATGGAAAAACAACTGGCATCATTAAGGTCAAGGGGGTAGGAGAAAGGAGATTAATTTCCCCATGTGAACCAACTTCTCTTCTGTCCTGAGGGGTTGATTTACTTGGAAACAGCTTCCCAAAGCTTCTCAGCTTGAAGATGCTGTACAGGCCCAGTAAGCAGATTCATTTGGGGGCCCACTCCACTGGTTTTTCTATTAAGCCTTGGTGACAGATTGATCACATCTGGAGGAGATTTCCTAAAGTGGATTGAGTCCTACCTTGGTAGAAATCAATGCACAGCCCAAAAGATGAATGATTCTGCCAGCTGCCCAGCAAGTGCAGCCCCTGGCCCGAATGGCAGTGAGTGCAAGGGCAAGACCACAAGATGGACTCAACAAAGCACCTGCACTGTTTGATCAAATGGGAAAGGTGGCAGAACCAACTTTTTCATCAGCTAATATCCTGTTCACAGAAAACGTACCCATTTATTTCTTCTTGTTGATTTTTTACATATGGGCTCCTGGCAAGGTGTTTGAGAAAAGCCCTGGGCTCAGGTGTCAGGATACCTAGATTCTAGTTGCAGCCTAGTCACAGACTTCGGGGCCTGACTTTTGGTAGCTCCTCTCAGTTAAATGAAGATAATTATGCCTGACTTTAAAGGTCATTTTCAGCATAAAATTCAATGGTAGGATTAATTCAATAAGTGTTTATCAAGTGCTAGACTTAGAATCAGGAGTTAGAGCTCCAAGTTTACTAACTCTGAGGCCAAGCCCAAGTCACTTCCTTTCTCTGAGCCTTATTTTCTCAGCTGTAAAATGGGAATAATACTATTTGTAGTACCTACCTTG
>JAQQSK010017722.1:0-10031 GCA_028658325.1 Potorous gilbertii | reverse complement strand
GGGTCAGTGACAGCAATGTATCTGTCAATGGAGATGAAGCACAAATGAAAAATAGAAGAATAACAAAATGAAAAATCAAAACAAGAGTGCAATTTACAGTAACTCTCCCCAAAATACCAGCAACTCTCCACTGACCTCACCATGCTAAAGGGCATCACAGTGGCTCCCACCAAAAAGTCAGCACAAGCCAAGGAGGCAACAAGAAAGTTGGCTGGAGAGTGCAACTGCTTGAAGTGAAGGATTGAAATCATCACTAAGAGGTTTCCCAAGACAGCCAGCACAGCTCCAGAGCCAAAGACCAGGTAGAGGATGACTCTGGGTGCTAGGGAGTAGGAGGTTTTAATGCAGGATCCATTGATGTTCTCATAGCAGAGCTGCACAGCTGCAGGCTGGGACTGGTTGCTTCTGCTCATCATTTTTCCCTTTCTGCTTATATCTTTTTGTTATCACAAAAAAGTTATCATTGGTATTTCCAAAATTCCTGAGAAACAAAGAAATTAAATGTATGTTGTTAGAAAGTCAATTTCCTTATTTATATATTATTATTTATAATTAGAATATATAAGTATGTATACATTTTTATATTTTATGACTATATAATACTTATGGGTAATATAATAATATAAATTATGATTGATTTTACTGAGATAATATTTGTAAATTACTTGACACATTGCCTGCCACAGTAGGCACTGTATAACTGTTTGATCCCTTTCTTCTTTCCTATAAACAGTGAAGTCCCATCCTCTCTTACACTCAGTATATGGTCATTTAACTCAATAGAACTCCTTCCCTTATTCTCAAAATTACCAAATAAAAAGCTTTTAATTAGTCTACTAAAATTCAGCACCAAGATATTCAGCACTTACCTGCTTGGTAACATTTCTTTCTAATACTCTCATTCTCTACTTCTGACTAGCTCCTTTTTAAAATTCAGTGAGATTCTAAAGGATTCCTCAGTTCAAGGGTCACCTTTTATTACTTTACCCTTCTTTATGTTGACAACTCTGAATTAATGCCCAAAGTACCACAACCTTTCTGGAACTCGGCCAAGAAATGCCAGAAAACCTCTAAGAGACAATCCCTGTGGGGTTAGGTATCAACAAGGAGAAGAAACTTTTCTCCAATAATCATTAGTAAGTTATTTACTCTGTTATACTTGTTTGCTCTATAGGAACATAAATCATCCATTTTATTTTGTAAGATGGATTCTTTTTGATTGTTGAATTTCTGGTGAATGTACTGACATCTCACATAAATGTTTTTGAGTGTGTGAGCACAAACCCAAATATGAGATGCAGGTATGTTCTTATATGTACACAAACGTATAATTGTATAGATGTGTGCATATGTTTGTACATGTAGCTACTAAAATTTAAAATTGCCCTGCCTTTTAGGACACTTTGCCTACCTATGCATAAAAGCACATATACATATACACCCATATGTAAGTGTATTTGAACACAATCTCCTTATTAAACAATGATCTTTACTTTATTAGATATTGGCTGCCCACATTAGCACATAAGTCCTAAAAAACTTTTAAGAAAATTTTCTGTTAGTCAATCCAAATACCACAAACATACAAGCAATTATCAGATCTATAATTTAAATATTTTTAGACTCGATCTACCTGAATGTACTTGGATTAATTGGCAGAATCTTTGAGAATCCTTGGTTACTTCCATATTACATTTTATTGGAAAATCTGAATACATATTGTATGTACAAACATTCATATATAAAATCAATGTGAAAAACTTCCACTGTGAACACATCTTTTTACAAAGCAAATAGGCAACTATTGTGTAACTTCAGTATTATAGAGTTCTGGGAGAGGAATCAGGGAGGGTACTGAGAGGTTAAAAGACATTCTCAGGAACCAGCATTTGTCAGAACTCAGGGCTTCAAGCAAGCCTTCCCTCTACTAGTAAATGCTGCCCCTCCATAAATAGGATGTCACAAATGTATTAGGGCAGTTTAAACTTTAATAGCTTAAGACTATACCTACCTATCATTCATGGCTGTGAGGAAATGATGGTATGCAGATTCTCTTCACCAATGACAGCTGACAATTTGTCTGTCCCTTATAATCCTTGAGATTTTGTTGTGAGTATTGAGAAGCTATGTGACTTGCCCTTGGTCACAAGTACATTAAGTGTTAGAGGTGGGAGCAGATCCTGAGACCCCAACTTAAGGTTCTGACTCCAAGACCAAGCCTCAATCCCTGTCATGTTGCCTGTCTCCACATTAATTATAAATAAGTAGATACCTTCTCTGTGTACAGTAACTTAATAGCTATAAAATTCATGTCCTGAATAGAAAGACAGCAAGTCCCTGTTGCTTGGGCAGCCAGGTATGCAGTGATGGCCAGAGTGCTGGGCCTGGAGTCAGGAAGACTCACTTTCCTGAGTTCACATCTGGTCTCAGATACCAGCTGTGTGTGTCCCTGGGCAAGTCACTTAACCATATGTGTCTCAGTTCTTCATTTGTCAAATGAGCTGGAGAAAGAAATAGCAAAGCATTCCAGTATCTTTGCCAAAAAAACACCCAATGGGGTCATGAAGAGTCAGACATGACTGAAATGAGTGAAATAAAAAAAAGTCCCTGATTAAAATGAGCGTGGTTTTAAGGAGCACAGATCATTGTTATACCCAGTAGAGGGGAAATGCATGCTCTTTAAGGGAGCGTGAAAATTCAATGCTTTTGGAATGATGTACTCCAAGCTGACTAGGAAGTGAGTAGTGCCTCTGGTCATATAGTATTTATGCCCTAAAAAGGGCCAGGGTCTCCCACTGAAGCCTGGGTCATCTCCAGTCATCCTGATGAATATCTGGTCACTGGATCCAGATGACTCTGGAGGAGAAGTGAGGCTGGTGACCTGCACGGCCCTCCCTTATTCAAAACAAAGTCAACTGCAAGTCATGTCATCATTTCTCTGATGTCATGGTGTTCTTCAACAGTGAAGGACAAACACAACCTGTGAGTAGACCCAGCTGTCTAAATGGAGACTCAGTTAGCTGAAGAATTTTGCCCCTTCTCTCCAAAAGGAATAAGTTTTGATGGCTGGTAAGTTACACAATTAACTTATGTTTTACTGGTTAGATTTCTTTCTTCCTTTCTCCCTCCCTCCCTAGCTCTTCCTTCCTCCTTCCCTTCCTTCCTTCCTCCCTTCCTCCCTCCCTTCCTTTCTCCCTCCCTCCCTCCCTCCCTCCCTTCCTTCCTTTTTTCCTTCCTTCCTTCCTTCCTTCTTTCCTTCCTTCTTTCCTCCCTCCCTTTCTTCCTTCCTTCCTTCCTTCCTCTGTCTCTGTCTCTCTCTTTCTCTCTCTCTTTCTTCCTTAAAATCTTAAACGTAGCTCCCTCTGAAGCTCATATATTCAACCACAGTTTCTCCCTGCCCAAGCTCTATTTAAGGGCTGTATTTTGAGCACTCCTGGCTTTGAGTGAATTTAGAATGAATATCAATGGTAACTATTTCTCTTTGCAATAGCCACCTTGGGAGTCTTCCCCTCCCAGCTTGATTATTCTTATTTTTTCTAATTGAGGGGGCCATCCCTTGACTCAATTCAGGATAGGAAGTCAGGAGATGAAGCTTTGAAAGCAGATCATCTATCTATGAAGTCAACATCCTTTCTACTATGCTACCTTGAAGAACCTAGGAATTATGTCCAGTTGCCAAATGCAACAATATTGTTCCCCCAAAAATAGAATTCATCAATATAAGTTGGATGAGTTACATCCAATATTACTTCAATAATAATCTGGTGAAGTAAATAACCAGAGAGATACATATCTAGACCAATATTAGATTAAAATTTGAGGATGAGCAGAAAAGAAAGATTCCTGTGAGCATCATGGGAGGAGGACAGAGACATTTGTCTTTTTGGATGTGAAGGCTTCTACTACCAAGGAAAATTGTAACTTGAAGTACATTGAATGTGCCAAATATGTTGGAGATACCCTGTTTCCCAGACCTAAGGTCGAATAAGCAGATTATGCACTGAGCTTGGCATAAGGACAATCCTCTGTGCTCTGTATGATCTACTTTATCCTCTGCCAAAGTGTGCTGTACCAGGTGTTTGCTCCCACTAATTCCCAACATCCATCCCCACATATCCGCACATGCATCATGTCTTTGACATGTTCATAGTCACTGTTCCTTGTGTTGTATTTCTATTTTTATCACCGAACTCTGGTTCTCTATTCCACAGTATAATCAAAATTCCCAAGATTCCCCCCAAATCTGTGGGAAGAGTAACTCAAGACATGGTGATGATTCTGTCATAGTGCATCCCCGTGCCTGTAGCTCACAACATGTGAAGTTCTCCTACTCAGGAGGACTTCCATTGCAAGTATTTTTCTTACTCTGAAATTAATTTAGCCACTACCTGACTCCTATCACCCCTGCCTTTGGACTGCTCTGTTTCACCAGGTTAGACACCAGTCCAGTCTGGACTGCATTCAGAATTCTGTTGATAATAATTGGTCATAGTGGCCTAATGAGTGGACATGTACCACTGGAATTTCTCCAGTGTCCAGCACCTTTCTTTTGGCAAGTTCATTGTCCTCACTCCTGTTCCAATATCAGATCACCCTTAATTAGGCTCACACTTCTTTTTGAGGAAAAACTCCAGTGCCCCTTTCTTGACTGTGTTCATCCTGGATCAATCTGGTAAGGTCTTTTTGCACATAGATTAATTTGCTTAATTTTGTGCCTATGTTCTGTTTTTTTTTTATTTTGCACTAGTCTGGTAAATTTGTGTCTTCTTAAATGTCTGGTCTGTTTCATTGCTTATGACTTTGATTTGTGTGCCTTTGCAATCAGTAAATGCATGTGGGCCTGTGGACTTTACACCATTCTTTTTCTTGTTTGCATCTGTCTTGTCCATTTCTCTCTGTTTGCAGAATATCTATGTCATGTTTGTGCTGTGAGCTTGATTCTGTTATATTGAAAGATTAAAAAAATTTAGCCAGCCAGAAGAACATCTAAGGGCTGCAGCTGAAGAGAACACTGGGAAATATTTATGAATATTACTTCCTCCCACTTTAGGTTTTCTGTGGGAGGTTAGATTCTAAGAAAAGAGGAAAAATATGTAGGACACCTTTTTTTTCCTATTGTAACAACACTGGTCAAGTTGGGACTACAGAAATAAAGTTAGATAATTAAAGTTGCAGAAGTGCTAAAATATCTGAGCAGATTCTCAAGATTTTGAGATTAATCATTATGAAGCTTGGCAGTTATTCATTTTAGGTTTGCAGGAAAAAGCTACTGAGACTTAGTGGGTAATTTCAACATGTCACTGCTTTCTGAAGCATCTCAGTATGTTTTGAAGCACCACTCTGTAGAATTTAAGGAAAAAATAAGGATTAAAACTTATAAAGGATTTAAACATTTTTAAAAGCAACTGGCAAGATAATACCTTTATTGTTCTAGAATCTGGAGCAGTGAAATAAAGATTATTGGTAGAAAACATAGATTAAAGAAAGTTAAAGAAAATAACTATAGCAACTTCTTATTAACCTATCCTTGACTTTATAGTTGTTATCCTACATTATGCCCAAGTCCCCACAGGAACCATTAGCATTAGGAAAGGTATATATTGTCCTTTTAAATAAGTGTAGATGCTAAAATAGAAGAAAACACCTCAGGAAATATTGAGGGACACTCACTACAATCCCAATCACCCAACATGATATGGTTCTGTGGAAGGATGGGAAAAGGAGGGGGGTATTCAGTAAATCCCCCTGCCTTCCCCACTCTCCATCCCCAGAGTCACAAGTCCAGGGACTGCTAAAAAATAACATGACATCCCATTTCTCTCTGTTAACCCTTTTTATCCCAGATCAAGGTCCCAAATACATTAGGGAAAGAGAAAGCTGGAGAAGTATGTGGAAACTTGAATTGTTTCCCTACTCAGCGGGCAGAAGCCATGAGGGACTTCACATACCCTTCCCCAGCAGCTCCCCAACCCCAGCACCTGCAACTGTGTGTAAGAACAGGTCCCATAGCCAGCATTCCCTGTGCCCTGACATCAGGAACTACCACCAATGTGGAGAGCCTGGTGCCAGCCACCCTAGTGTCTAGGCATACTACTCTGCCCCAGAGCCCATTCAGTCAGTGTCTCCAATGCAGGGGAAATCCTTGACAGGCCCTTCCCAGTTGCTGCCTGTGAGAGTCCAGTATCCAAGGCAGTGCCTAGCATGGAAGTATAAAGTGGAAGAGCTAGCCAGGTTTTGCCCTTGGTGAGCCTATCCTTCTCTGTTTCAGTTACAGAAGTTTATTAGATATGTAATTCAAGGAAAGTTATTTTATCATTGTTTATCCCAGTTTCTTGATTTGGAAAAATAAATATAATAATGGCCATTGTTGTAAGATCAAAGATACATACATACAAATATACATATACATATATACACACAAACATATGTTTTTCCATGCGCACTTAAGATAACTACTGGAATATGCTAAGCACTACATTACTATTACTTCTCTAATTTAGTGTAACTGTTCCATACCTGATAACTTTAAAGTGGTTTTAAAATGCCAAAGATAATAAGATCAATGATTTTCTTATATTATAATTTAGAAATGCAATTGATGTTATCACAGCTTATTGTTTGTGTTATTCTTATATATCTAAATTGTATTGTATTTCTAAATTCTCTGATATTTTGATATCAGAGACATCATTGTAATCAGACACCATTGTAAAACAAAAATGCTGTTAGACAATGCAATTTTAGTAAGGATTTTGTTAAATATGAATTGGCTTTTAAAAGGATGTGATAAAACTAGATATTTGAAAGCTATTAAATATTTAAGGAAAATATACTTATTTATGAATCTTAATACTAAAAATGATAATAGTGATACTATTTACCATAGAAGCAGATTTTCATTTAACAATCGTGGTTGTTATGAAAGTATATAAGATGGTATAAAGATGTTTCAACATATCGATCATGCCAACTATTTGAGATGTCCTGTATTTCTGAAAGTCAGACTATTGGCAGTTTTAATTTATAAATAAAAGATTAATAAAATCTTAATTATTTGGTAAACATGAGGAAAATATTGAAGCTCTAAGTTGAGGTTAGTGAATTTTTGCTTTTTTAAGTTAAAAGTTCCTGGGACTGTAAATTAACTGTTGTTTTGTGCTTTATTACCGGGCTAGTTATCTGAATTGTCATAAAGCCAATAGTAGAAAATGGCATGTTCAGCAGTCTGAGAACTGCTTAAAAGTGAATGTCTCTGTCTAGTAAAAGTTTTAGTGATGACCTCATATTTAGTCTAGGTAAGATTCCTCAGACTCTGTTTCCCCATTCTGCTAATTCCTTGCTGAAAAGAAAAATTCTTCACCTGGTTAATAATGAGCCTTGCTTTTAACACTTTGTGACTACATAATTGACTATAAGCTATGAGCCAGGAATCAAACAGAGCTAAGAGAGATTTTCCCTCTATTAAGAGATATGACAGCCCTCTTTTCCTCCTTATATCATATTTCTATTACCAAGAAGTTTTGTAAGTACAACACTGAACTGTTTAAATAATAGAATGAGACTGGAACATCTCCGTGTTAATTATAATAGGATACAAGTATGAATATCTTATAATTTTAACCTATGTTTTTGGTTAAATTAAAATGTAGGGATGATAACCTCCTAAGAGGGTTATGATTAGACAAAGTAATAAGAAAAAGGTGTAATGTAAAAGCTTTCTTATTAGATGAAATAGTATATTTTGGGGAAAATGCAATAGGATAACTATTTTCTCTAAAGAACTATATACAGACATACATGATTGACTTCCAAAGTTTATCTATCATGGGAATTCAGGCTTTGAGTTTTAATTTTATTGATATGTTTGGTAATACGTTGTCAAAATTGGATTAAGGACTTATCAATTGAGGATTAATTGGATTTTACACAAAAATTGCATTGATAATGGTACCAAAAGTTAAATGATTTTCCCCAATTTTTGTGTAACTGTCTGATACTCTTAAAGATAGAAAAAATGTCCAAGATAGTATCAATATAGTGTGAAGTATGAACTGAGGAAAGATACCTTTTGAAAAATCATTATCAGAAAAACTGCTGTTTAGTAGAAAATCTCTTATCAATTGGGTTTTTTAGTATATGCACATCTATTCTCAAGTATGTAGTTTCAGGGATTTCATTATCTGATGGGGAATGACATGTATGTATATATATGACCTTCATACCCACATACATACACATGCATATACACACATACCTGCATATGACTAATTACACACACATACATATGTATGTTTCCATATACACATACACATACATACATATACATACACATGCCATCCTAGCAAGTCAGCCATGGTACCAAAGAATATAACCAAAATTAAGATAGCAAGTTCAGCAAAACCAACGCATCAGTAGAGTCTGGTAGTATATGTGTAGATTCCACTCCAGAAGAAAGAAGTGAAATGAGATGCTCAGTCACATAAGCAGTGAATGATTTTTGGGTCAGGCTGAGTAACAGGATCTTCCTTCCCCCTAATGTAAGTGGAAGAAGAAGCCCCGGAAATCCCACTTCTCTTAGCATATTTCTCAAATCATTTAAGACAGTTTTTTGTATGATATCAATAGCTAATTGTGGTTGAAGATGAAGATTGTCCCATAGCCAGAATCCTTGTATATTCATTCTGCTGGGATCCTAGAATTAAGAAAGCTGGGGAATCAAAAGTACTAGCTAGAATGCTATGACATGGCCATTAAGTGAAATAAAGTATAGTTCTTTGAGGAATAGTTCTGTATAACAACATCAGAGAGGAGTGTGAAGAACCTCAGAGCTGGATGAGGCAAGAGTGAATCCTCATGGAAAGAGGTTCTGGTCCAATGTCTGTTTCTAATCAACCTTACAAATTTGACCAAATAACTTCATTGCTTTGGGCTTCAATGCCCTTATCTTTAAAATTGGAGGATTGAAGTAAGTGTTCTTTAATTCCATCCCTTAGAGAATATGTTGTCTGTTGTCTATTGTCTCTGGTCTCCATACAAATGTTTAATCTTCAAAGTAATAAGTGTAAGGCACTTTCTCCAGGAAGAAATTATTATTTATGGGACAGAGAGGAGAGATTACTGAATTTAGAGGCTATCCATGGTGCCATTCCTGTGTTTCAAAATTAATAACTGTCTGTGACAGTGGGTAAGTCATTTTTCTTCTTGGATCCTGGTTTTCTCACTTATGAAGTGAGAGTTTGACCAGGAGCTCATTAAGGGCCCTCAACCTCTAAATCCTATAAATGTTTGATGCCACTTATCTAAGTGAACCTTCTGAGTCCAAAGTTACCAATGACACACATTGTTATGCATTGGGAGCAAAGAGAAAGGATCCATTTCTGAAAAATTCTCTTCTATTTGTTCTAATACAATTCAAACTAAGCAGTCAGGCATGAAATCTAATGTTCTTTGCTTTTGGTGTCACTGCCCAGAAGAGCACTGCTAATATAAACATAGGGAGTTGAAAAGTAAAGGAATCTCCATTCTGCCATGCTTTCTACCTGGTCAGTCTTCATAAAATGTTTATTTGGGGGGGCGGAGCCAAGATGGTGGAGTGAGAGCAACGACTCACCTAAGCTCTTGGACAAACGCCTTCAAGTACCTCCGAAAGGAGAATCTGACCGAGGTTTGGAGGTGCGGAATCCAGTGGGAGGCAGAAGGGGACAATTTCGGAGCTCACGTTAGACTGGAGGATCCACGGGAAAGGTCTGTTCCGCAGGGGTGAGCCCACAGCGCACAGCGCAGCGTGGCCAGCGCGGCGGAGCAGAAGGGACCCGAGAAACCTGAGCTGCGGGCAGAACCAGAGGAGCGGCACCGAGGGCGGGAGACAAGCCGAACCCAGTCCGTGAGAGCCGCGGAGAGCCAGATATCAGCGCAGCAGCTCCCGAGACCTTCAGCCCGAAGACCAAACTTCGGTAAGTCACCTACTTGAACTTCCTGGAGCCAGGATGGCGGAGTGATCTGTAAATGCTCTCTCCTCCCCCCTTGATGAC
>JAQQSK010017721.1:0-10032 GCA_028658325.1 Potorous gilbertii | reverse complement strand
TAAATGGTACAATGGGTAGATTTTTGGGTCTGGACTCAGGAAGACTTCTTTTCCTGAGTTCAAATATAATTACTAACTGTGTGATCCTGGGCTAGTCACTTAAACCTTGTTTGCTTCAGTTCCTTATCTGTAAAATGAGCTGGAGAAGGAAAAGGCAAACCACTCCAGTATCTCTTGCAACAAAAATCCAGTGGTTTCGAAAGAGTGGGGTAGGACCAAGCAACAATGCAAAAAAGAGTAAAGAATGGGTCAGAATTTAGGAAAAACAAAGACTTAATTTCAGTGAGCCATGAAGGGGAGTCATATAGTTTAGATTCTATATAATTTGAACACATTAATATGCTGTACTCTTCACAAATTCTCTTCAGATAGCTCATTGTGGCATGATGGGCGCTAACCCTGGGCTTTCCAAGACAGTAAGTAAAAAAAAAAAAATCAGTTATATGAATGGATTGTTCAAGGAAGTTTACTGGCAGCTAAAGCTTTTGTTTTTTTTTTAACCACTAATTGTTCATACTGGCCATCCTAAAGGGTATGGACATGCCTATTGACACTTTGCTTAGAAGACAAAAGACTCTTTCTGATTAGGTCTCATTGATGGGAGCTGCCCAATATGCTGAGATTCTTAGAAGGTCAATTTCTAGTTTGAGGAGATATACTCTCAATATGTTTCTAGACTACAAAAGAGCAAGGGAATTCTAATTTCTCTTTTTCTTTTTATCCTCATGTCACTTTCCTTCCTCTTTCTATTCTTTTTTCCTTCCTTTCCCTTTATAACACCCTTCTCCCTCTTCACTTCCCTTTTCCTCTACCTCTCCTTCCCACTTGTCATGTCTCTATCTCTGTGAGTCTCTCTTTACCTTTCCTCCATTTTAAATGAATTCATATTGAATATTTTCAGTTTTATGGAATATAATGATCCAAATACTGAAGCTAAAACTCAGCATGAATGTAATGCAGGAGAGATGATTTTAACCTCTCTTTTTCTCAGGTTTTTCATCTGTAAAATGTGGGAGTTGGGTCAGATGACCTTTGAGGTCTATTTCGGCTTTACGGTTATGATGTTGCAATTATGACCACTCCATATTATTTTCCCAAATCACAGAACTCTAGTAATTTAGAGCTGGAACAGACTCCAAAATCCATCTCGGTCAAATTCATGCCCACCATTACAACACACCTATCAGATGGTTAATAATCTTTGCTAGAAAACCTATAAGAAGGGCTAACTCACTATATTTTGAGGCAGCCCATTCTAATATGGTGGATCTCTCACTGTTAAATTTTTGTTTCTGGGATTTTTTGGAGGAAGACATTTTTGTTTTATTTCTTTTCTTGACACCAAATCTCAACTCCCATCTTTGTAACTTCACCCACCACTCCTGCTTCTACTGCTCCAAAGGAAAGTACAAGTAATTATTTTTCATCATGATAGTCTTTTAAGTACTTGAAAACCATTATCATTCCTCTGAAATTTTTGACCCCACACTTGACCACCCCAAAGGAGTTTAGCTTCCATTATTATTGGTATCCCATATTTACATTAATTTGCTACATCTTTAGAGATACAAAGAAATGCAAAATTTTCGAAAGATAGAAGACTAACCCTTTGGAGTCTGGGGTGGGTGTGCAGTAGAAGAGGGATGAACTAAAACATCAGAGAAGTGTGTGGAGGAAGCTACATGTCCCTGCTCCTTTGGGTGTAAAAAAAACAACCTTAGTGAAAATCCTCACCTAGAAAAAGAGGAGCAAAAGGAGAGGTAGAACATAGAATTTTAATTTCTTTCCAAACTTTTGCCCTTCCCACTGCTAAACCTAACAAGTGTGAAATAGGTTCCCTGAAACCAAGTTGTTTCCATGGCCTTTATAAACCATGTTTGTCCCTGAGTGAAATGGCACCAGGGCTTGGTAATTTCTCTCTGTTAACCTTTTTCTTCTTCTTCTTTTTTTTTTTCTTGGAGAATGTGGGCAAAAGATGGGAGGGGTGACTGCTATCCTTATGAAGAAAGAGGAATGGATTTTAGCACCTTCTTAGTGTGTTAGGGTTAGGGTTATTAATATCTCAGTAATATCTTTAAAATATCTTAAAAATGGGAGAGGCAGATTGTGATCTGAATTGCAGATATCATCACATTATCTCTTCTTCCCTACCCTGAATCTCCCAGGGTTTTCAGTTTCTCCCTTGGGTGTTATTATTTGTGTAGTCACTGAGGATTTAAAAATCTCACTATCAAGACTCTTTATCTTTCCCTGACCTAGATGCTTTCAATTAATTGCCAAATCTCATCATCTCTATGACCTCATAACTCGTATCTTCCCCCTCCTCCACTCACACAGCCACCACCTTAGCTGAAGCAGCTAGATGAGGTGGTTAGGATGTGGGACTTTAACTCTGGAAGACCTGAGTTTCAACCTTATCTGGGACAGGTTACTTAATTCCTCTTTGCCTCAGTTCCTTCATCTGTGAAGTGAATTTTATAAAAGCATCTAATCCACAGGGTTGTTGTAAGGACTAAATAAACCAACGTGGAAAGTGACTTGAAGAATTTAGAGTGTTATTTGATAGTGAATAACTACAATTAAAATTTACTTAGCGTTTATTTTATGAAAGGCACTATACTTTCCAATCATTAATTCATATGGTCTCCACAACAACCACTGAGGTAAGTTGTATTTTTATCCCCATATTACAATTAGAGAAACTGAGTCAAACAGAGGTTTAGTGACTTGTCCAGGGTAACATAGTTAAAAAGTGTCTGAGGTTGGATTTGAACATGTCTTCCTGACTCCACACCCAAAGCTCTTTTAACTCTTGTTCTCATTACTAGTCCTGTACCTTCTTTCCTGCAGTGCTGAAATACTATTCTAATTTTTCTCCTTGTATTAAGTCTTTCTCCAGACTTTTATTAAGTCTTCCAAATAGCTGCCAAAATGCTATCCAAAAGGCCAGTTACAACCATGACATTCCCTTTGTCCATATGTCTATGGACTTTCCATTGACAGCAGAATGAAATGTAATTTCATTTTTATCTCACTCTTTTTACTTCTCTTTGTATAAGTTTTACAATGTACATAATTATCAGTATAATACTAGCTACCCTTTATATTGTGATTTGTTTGGATGATCACTTTTTGTTGTTGTTTAGCAGTTTGTGACCTGCTTTGTGGATTTTCTTGGCAAAGATACTGGAGTGGTTTGTCATTTCCTTTTCCAGCTCATTTTGACAGATGGAGAAACTGAAGCAAATGGGGTAAAGTGATTTGTTTAAATTTACATAGTTGATAAATGTCTGAGACCAGATTTGAGCTCAGAAATAGTCTTTCAGACTCTAGGTCAAACACTCTATGTACTGTACCATCTAGATCCCCAGGGATACATAGCTATTAATGTTAGAACTGGACTATATAGCCTGGTCAGTTCCTTGACTGCATGTCCAGGATTCTTTCCACCACATTCATATGTAGTTTATTGACAACCAATTTTGTCAGAAAGATAATACCTTAGACTTTCTTCTTGACTTTGCTATGAACTAGCTCTGACCTTGGAGAAAGCATTCTACTATTCCAGGCTTCTGTTGCCTCAACCTAACTGATCTTAAGATCACTTCCAGCTGCAATACTTTTTGATTCTATATTTACAATACATAACTTTCCATATAGAAGATTGTCTTTAATTTTGTTTACCTTTCCTGTAAGGGGAAAAAGTGTCTTCATGAAATGCATAGAAGTGTATTGTAGTGGTGCTAGGGAAGCTAGATTTATCAGTGGGGGCTTGGATTCAAGTCAGAGCCTCATCACAGTGAGATACAGAGAAAGTCAACTCATTTCTATCTACCTCAGGACCCTTATTTGTAAAAAAAAAAAAAAAGATTGCCTTTAAAGTCTCTTCTTACTCTAAATCCATGGTCCTAAAACAACACAGTTTCAATGATCTCCACAGACTCCTCCCCTTTTCTTTTCTGAGTTCCTGTTTTATAATTCAAAAGAATTCTACAGTATCTCACCTTTCTCTGTCATTTTTCATTCCCTATCAAAGAAAATGAAGGGTTGGATTAGGTCAGTGCTTGGACCAGATACTTGCTCAAAGAGACAAGAGACTAGAGAAATGCCAGCCATAATTATCTGTGATTTCACATGACCACACTCTGCTGAGGATGGGCGCTACAAGGTCATTTTCAAAGCAGTACATCCTTGTCCTTCAAAGGCTTGAAATTGAGTTATCCCCCGTACTCTCGGTACTCCTCCCCTCAAGTAACTCTCTGGACAGCTGGTGACAGCTAAGCATTGAGAAATGTACCATTCATTTATTTTTTCTTTTCAGAAGGAAATTGCAATCTCTTAAGATTTTATTTTAACTTGATTGAGCTTTTATTTTTCCCTATTAAAAATAATGAAGAGAGAACCTTCTGGATTTCAAAGAATCTTAAAAATATGTCTAAAACAGAAGAAATTTGAACATGATTTCATAGAGACTGGGCTGTATTAAGTAATATGTTCTGGGTTGAGCAATACTTCTGAACATTCCTCTTAGAAACTGTGAGGGATGTGCTATAACTAGATTATAATGTGAAACAGTAGCAAAGTATAGGAATTGAATTCCTATCTACTGCCTTCCAGTTCAAAATAGTTTCTATTGAGTCAACTATGGTTCAGACATTTAGTCTCTTAAAGACTCTGTTTCTTCATCTGTAAAGTGGGATCAGGCATTTCAAAACTCACTAACTTTACAGGGTTATGATTATGAAAGCACTTAACAAAGAATAGCTCACATGAATAAGAGTTATTGAGGCAATTATTAACAGCAACAATAGCTGTTATTGCTAAGGTTTGCAAAGCAAACTATCTCATTAACTCCTCACTTCAACTCTTTTAGTTAGGTGTTAATATTATCCCATTTTATAGATGAAGAAACTAAGATTGGGAGAGGTTATATGATTTACCCACATCTGGAAATCATCTGGAAAGGATTTGTATTTGGGTCTTCATTACTAAATCTAAATCCAAAATCCACTGCATCACGTAGCTGCTCAATATCATTGCTTTCCCCATCAGTACTTTGATCTCTGCCTTTTGAAAATACTAATGGTTTCTATGAAAATATTTAAGAGAAGCATAGATAGAATTTTTGTTTTGTTTTGTTTCATTTTTGTGTTGTCTGTCTGTGTCTGTCTCTCATGCTCACCCCCCCTTCTCTGTGTATACACACATGTACATATATACATACAGATGTGTATATGTATTATGCATATATTGTTACGAACAAACACACAGATCACAACTTAAGAGTTTAGTTCAGAGGAATGTTATTCAGAAATATATGACTAGGAGGGAAATTAAATGTAGAATCCTCTTGGATCAAAGACCAGACAGACTTCTATATTCTTGAAAAGATACCGTGTTTATCTCAGGGAGAATAGTTACAGTGAGAATAGACAGTTTTCTTTATTTTTAATTGGTTTTGGAAGAGAGGAGGAAGAGGAGATCAGGTGGCTTAAGCTAAAATTTCAAGAAGTTTACTTTCTTGCTTCTGAGCCCTGGAATGGAGGTAAATTCTCAGATACAATCACATGGGGAGATATAAGGTACTTTCTAAGCCTCAGCTGCATGCTCCCCAGCACCTAGAAAAGTGTAACTCTTGAAAGAATTGGTCAATGAATACTTAAAGATTAAATCATTGATAAACCACGTGAATACAAACACAGCTGAAAAAGTGGTCACATACAAATATATAACATATATAATATATAATATATACAAATATAATTAATTTCCTCAAGTAGAAGTGGAACATGGGGCTGTTATTCATCTTTCAGAGTACAAAGTGGGTAATTTCACAAATGAGACTTCAGTCATGGTTCTTGGTCCCAAACAATAGCAAACAGGGTACTGTACTTGGAAGTACAACTCACACCAAAGTTCCAAATCTGCCTTTGTAACTTGCTGTTTCTGTGATATGGGGCAAGTCATGTCCCTTTCCTGAGCCTCAGTTTCCTCATATATAAAATGAGTGAACTATGATTGATTATAATTCTTAACAAGGGTACATGAACTTTGACAAATATATTTCAAATGATCAACTTCTTTCATTTAAAATAAAAATTGTTTGATTTCTATTTATTTTATTTTAACTGTTTAAAAATGTTATCATGAAAAGGTCCATAGATTTCACCAGAGACACTAAGAGATCCAACACACACACACACACACACACACACACACACACACACACACACACAGTAACAGCATGTTATACAATGTGCATGGTTCCTTCCCATTCTAAACATGTAATTATGGGAGACTTATTTTAAAGGGAATCAGAATATTCCTAATCTCTCCATTTCACTGTGAGTTTTAAATAAGAAGGGTTATAGAGAAAGTAAGGGACTTCCAGGTGGGAAATATCTACTTCTGCTTCAATGACTACACTACAATCTTTGACAGTATGGGTCACAACAAAATGTGACATGTCCTCAAAGAGATGGGAGTACCAGATCATCTTACTTGAGTACTGAGGAAGCCGTGTATGGGCCAAGAAGCTAGAGTTAGAACTGAACATGGAACAACTTACTGCAAAGAAGAAAATGCAAAAGGAGTATGATAAGGATATTGTTATTGTCACTTTCTTTAATTTATATGCAGAGTCCTTCAAGTAAAACGGCAGGCTTGTTGAATCAAAAGCCAGAATTAAGACTTTTCGGCAATATAGCAACAACCTCAACCTTAAATATGCAGGTTATAAAACTCTAATGCCAGAAAGTGAAGAGGAATTAAAGAGGCTCTTGATGAGGATGAAAGAGGGGCGTATAAAAGCTGACTTGAAGCTTACGACACACAAACACACACACACATCCATACACATAAAGCAAACAAAAGGCCTAAAACCTTGGCAACTGATCCTATCGCTTCTCAGCAAAGAGAGGGAAAAGAAATGGAAGCAGTATCAGATTTTTTTTAGTCTTACACACAAAGATCCCTGCAGATGATGATGGCAGTCATTAAATTAGAAGATGCTTGCTCCTCGGAAGGAAAGTTGTGGAACATCTGGAGAAGACTTTCAAGAAAACTTGGACAGCAAGGGCATCAAATAAGTCAATATTTAAAGAAATTAATTCAGACTGAAAGTTAAATATTGAATCTGAAACTTTGGTCACATAACAAGAAGACAAGATTCACTGGAAAAGATCTTGATGTGGGGAAATTGTTGAAGGCAAAAAAGATGAGTAATTCAGAAGACAAAGGGGAAAGACAATATTGTGGGAAAAAATGAACATGAACTTGGATAGACTTCCAGAAATGGTGGAGTAAAGAAGGGTCTGGCCTGCTATGGTTCATGGGTTCACAAAAAAATGTAAACTAGAAAGACTGAACAATTAAAATTCAAATAAGATGATGCATATAAAAGTACTTAAAATGCTATACATAGGCCTGTTATCAATATTACTTCCAGTTTGCCACATGATTTAGAAAGATTACTGTCAGGCTATATATGTATATATATATATATATATTATATAAGTATATTACATGTACATATGTTCTCTGCTTTTGTTGTTTATGGTCAAAAGTCTCTCTCCCCTTCTCAACCCCATAGCACATACAAGATCTGCATAAACAGCCAAAAACAACTACAAAAACAAAACTATTACTTATCTGTTACTAAAATAAAATCAGTTCCCAAGAGGAAAATTTTAAAATAAGTAAAGTTAATTTTTCACTGAGCAATGAACCAGGAAGAAAATTTTGCTGTTACATTAAAAAAGGGAGATTTTTAGAGATGCATAGCCTCAATTATTTTCTCTTTTTCATGGTAATATTATTACTAATATTTGAGGTTTGCATTTCAGGTAATCTTTTGAATTAAATACATGTTTTTCTAATTTAAAATTTAATGAAAATCATGAAATTCACTGAAAAGTCCATGACTTTTTAGGATCTAGTTTAGAAAAAAAATCATTTCATCATTCTGAAACTGATGTTTCTTCTCCTAATTAATAGACTTTCTAAAGATGCCCTCTGGTATCAAGCATGCCAATGAGGTCTAATTTAATATGAGCAGGAATAAGAAAACTAGGAGCACATTTTACATTTACTTCAAACTCAAAGGAATTCAGAGATCTTTCTTCTCTGCCAAAGAAAGGCATAAGTAGAGTTAAGGTCCTTGAGAAATAAAGAATATGAGAAAGAGACAGACTGAGACAGGTAGAGGTGAGAGAGAGAGAGAGAGAGAGAGAGAGAGAGAGAGAGAGAGAGAGAGAGAGAGAGAGCCTATTGAGCATAGTATTATAAGTAAGAGGTATGAATTCTGGCTATTATAGAAAAATGATGAATATATGAATCATTTAGTTGATGGATGCTCATTGAATGTAGGAGTTGTTTATATTTTTAATCTTTGTATATCTTTGCACAATATTTGACATTTAAAATGTTCTTAATGAATGTCCAATTGAATCATTTATTTGAATTAAGTATTTCATGTTATGGCTAAGAAAACAACTTTTTTAAAAAAGTATTATTTATTTCATTTAATATCATACAATCAGAATTTAAAATTTGAAAGAAAGAAAAGACCATCAATTCCAACCTATGTTTGAACAAGAATCTCCTCTCATATATTTCATACAACTTGTCATCTAGCCTACTTTTTTTGCTGATGAAAATAGATCATGAATGATTTATTCTTTGAGGAGAGGAAGTCCAAGAATAAATTGTTTTACTGAAGTAATAACAATGTATTACCTTTATCACATACAACACAACCATACACTATTTATAAGTATTCCTCCCCACCCCCTTTTCAAGACTGGGGAATTAATAAATCCCACTCAATCCACTCTGCTCAATTCCATTTATTTTGATGTTATTTTTTTTCCATCTATTACAAAACAACCATCTTGAAATCTCTTTGTGACAACCATAAGCAAATAAATCATTCATGTGCATCATCAATATTAGACATTGGGAAATTAATTGCATCATTTGGTCTTATTCTTTCCCATGGGTCTGAGAAGGACAAGAAAGCTTTGGTGCATACCCCTGGTATTTTCTTTTGCAGTTTGGTTTACAATGACTATTGTCATCATTTTTCTCATCATTAGTGTTCTTTCCTCAAACTAGGCAGACCCTGGAGAGCCTATGTACAGACTACTTTTGAAGAAGTTTATATCACAAAGTGTACTCAATCAATTATCTATAATTTATAAGTTGCTTATTGTGTTCTAAGTATTGCACTAATCTAACAAGGTCTGGTGGGGTGGTGACAATGGTGATCTAGCACCAAGGAAGCAAAAGGACTGGAGTAGAAACCTGGCACTCCAGTCACCCTGAAGCCCATTCATAGAACTTACTGTTTTATCCCTGACCAGGGCTAGAAAACAATGAGAGCCTTCAGGCTGATGGAAGCACCATGGCTGGGCAGACAAAAAATAAATTAAAACGTTGCTGGAAATGTAGTTTAAGAAAGAGAATTCTCATCTTCAATTACTCTGTTCCTGCTGTCCTTTTGGTGATTGGTCAGTGTCTACATTAACCTTGTGCTGTAAGAAAGGACCCAGGTCAGCTATGTTACTCTATGGAACTTCACTCTTCATTTAACAGTATTCTTTCTCCATCCCTTTATTCTGTTGTACTTTTCAATTTTCTTGATATGTGGAATCTATGCCCATTAAGATATAAACTGATACAAGACAATCTGAAAGAAATAATGTTAAAGCAAACTATCCACCTTCAGAGAAAGAAGTGATATTGATTGAACATAGAATGAAACATGCTATTTTTCATTTTATTTATTTCATTTTTTTCTTTTATCCAAGTCTTCTTGTACACAAGGACTAATATAGAAATGTTTTGCATAATTACACATGTATAACCAATATCTGATTGTTTACCATGTCAGCAGAAGGGGAGGGGAGGGAAGAAGGGAGGGTAAAATGGCAATTTAAATGGGAAGATCTTTCCCATTCATTAATAGGCCTGTGCAACCTGCCTGAGTCACATGAGTCTGGGTCACATGGAGACTGTGGTAGAAGGAGTTTG
>JAQQSK010017720.1:0-10032 GCA_028658325.1 Potorous gilbertii | reverse complement strand
AAAACTACACAGATATGGCCTATATTGAATTGCCTGCCTTCCCAAAGGGAATGGGTGGGGAGGGAGGGATGGGGAGAAGCTGGAACTTAAAGTTTTAGGATCAACTGTTGAGTATTGTTCTTGCTACTAGGAAATAAGAAATACAGGTAATGGGGAATAGAAAGTTATCTGGCCCTACAGGACAAAAGAGAAGATGGGGTAAAGGAAGGGAGGGATGATAGAAGAGAGGGCAGATTGGTGATATGGGTAATTAGAATGTCCACTGTACTGGGGAGGGGGGAGGGGACAAATGGAGAGAAAATTTTGAAACCCAAAATCTTGTGAAAATGAATGTAAAAAGTTAAATAAATTTATATATATATATATAAAAAGAGATTTCAGAGTTCCTATAAATGGGAGTGATATATTTTTGGGCAATGGCAAGATTCAGATTATGAGTAAATTGAGGAACTTTGAAGTTAGGGTGCTTGAGGGAATATTAATATATATGTAGAAGTCCTCTAGTATGAGGACATGAGTTGAGAAGGATAGGAACACTGTGAGCCAGGGACTGAATTCATTCAGGAAATGATGATATCTGGGGTTTAACAATCATTGACACAGGAACTGTACAAACAAGTGTGAGTTTGTTAATTACTTGAGGAATGAATTCAGATAACATCAACATTTCTTGGGGTTGGGTTTTAGGGTAGAATCCTCTCAGGACCTTAGGAACACAGGCAAGGGGACACATGATGATGAAGGAATGATGATTTTCTTCTTAAATGGAAGGCAGGAGACCAGTCAGGAGATGTGGTAGAATGGAATGGCTTTTTTCCCTTAGCACAAACACTTAGCACAAGTTTCTTTCCTTTGCTAGGAAGGCAGGATATCTGGAACAGTAGACCACCTTGTCTGCATTGATTTGCTTTGTGTTGGACATCTTTTCTTTCTTATTCTCTTTTACAATCATATTCTTCTTCATTCATCCATGGCAGAATGATGGGGTGGTAGGGAAGAAATCTAGAAAACATCAATAAGTTACTGCCTATCGTTTCTATTCTTTCTAGCCTGGGGTTCATTTCTACCTTTCAGTGTGAGATACGCATCCAGGACTCCCTGAGGTCTGTATCTATGGGCAGTTTGTTATTCCCTCACTGTAGAGCCATGGTCTAATGCTTCTTCTCTCAACCTGCATATGACAAACGGAGGTAATAACACCTGTCTTCCCTGCTTCGTAGGGCTGCTGTGAAGCTCAAATGAGATAGTGGGTAGGAAAATGTTTTGAAAAATATAAAAATAGCCAAGCAATTATAAAGTATTATTGCAGGCATTTCTGTAAGGAAGAAACACATAAAGGATGGCTTTGCAGTATTAGGCTAAATTATCTAAAGTACTGCTGAGTTTGGGATTCAAAAAATGGATAATGTATGATGATGCATCTTGGAAAATAAAAAATTTAATGAAGTGGATTCTCCCCTTTTGTGTTGTTCATCAGGGATTGGAATATCTCTCTCTATAATTTTTATAGGGAAGGAAGGAAGCAAGCATTTTTAAAATGCTTACTAAGTGCCAGGTACTGTGCTAGGTGTTTTACAAATATGACCTAATTGGAGCAACACAACACCCTGGGAAGTTGGTGTTCTTATTACCATAATTTTACAAACGGGGAAACTGAGACAGGCAGCTGTTAAGTGACTTGTCCAAGGCTACACAACTAGTAAGTATCTGAGGCTGTCAGGTTTCTCAAGTCAATGTCCAGCACCCTATCCACTGTATCATCTAACTGCCTTTAATAGGAGGAAAAGAGAGCCTTCTGTCACTTGGTGTACAACCACCCCAAGTAGCATGGTACAACGATAAGAACAATGGATTGGGTGTCAGAGAATCTGGTTTAAAATTTCACCATTTTCACTTACCTGTCCTTCTGGGGCTCAATTTTCTCCTCTGAAAAATGAGGAGCTTGGCCTGGATGGCCTTTTGAGTCCCCCTTCCAGATGTAAAACTAGAAATCCTATGGGCAGCCTGTTTTGAGGGTGTAGCTGAGGACAAGATGGGGTAGAGTTTGAGAACACACAGATGGAAGTTGTGTACATTATTCACATGAGACATCCTGTGACATCTCTTACTCTTCCAGGACATTTTTCAACTAAAAAAAATTACAGCAACTTAAAATGTGGAAATTCCCTATTACTGACTTTGATTATTTTTTATTTTCTTACTAAATATTGGATCCAATCTTTTAATAGATATTTTGATAATTAACATCTAAATTTCTCTTTCTGAGATAATTTTGTTTTGGTGTTTTCACTATTAAGGACACCACTTGTATTGACCTCTTCAGGTGATCCAAAGACATTGAATAGAGAGCTTCTGTCTTGGTCTTCCATATTCTACAAGTGTGAGCTGATAAGCACATAGAGGAAAAGAAATTGAGGGAGTCAAATCTTAAGTCACAGTTCTCTTTCGGTTCACTTGATGCATTTTGTTGGAGATTGAAAGGTATGGGCCTTGCTGCAGTTCATCTGATTGGACTTTGGTGATTGGAGATGCCTCCTGATGATTGATTGACTAAGGTTCAGGAGGTTAGACACTTATCCAGAAGCTGCCCCATCTGTAGTTTGTGGTTTTCATTTTCCTGTTCTTTCTCTGGGACTTCCAGGTCAAGGTGTATCAAGAAGGGTGGAGAGGAAAATGAAATGGAAACTGGTGGGACAAATATATGGCCCATGCTTGTTCTTGTGAGCCAAGGATTTAAGAAAGGCTTCTTGTGGAAAGCAATATCTAAGTTGGACTTGAAAAGCATGATTTTCTAGGTCATCTCTGGGTGAATTTTCTGTTCTGTCTTCTCCAGGAAGACCTATTTTTAACTGTGTACTAATGCAGCTATAGGATTATTTTGAAATCAGCTATATTTACTGAACTTCCAGAAACCCCCCTTTTTCAGAAGGAGGGAAAACAAGACAACTGTGGTTAAGTGACTTGCCTAAGATCACACAGCTAGTAAGTGTCAAGTGTCTCAGGTTGGATTTGAACTCAGCTCTTCCTGACTCCAGGGCCAGTGCTCTATTTACTGTGGCACCCAGCTGCCACATCCCCTTTTCTAAAATGCATCCTGCTCCCAATTCCCCAACTCTCTTTTCTCCATCTCTCAAAATCCTCATAAATGATCAAAGCCAAACTGAAGTCTTACTGTCTCTGTGGTCTTTAAGATGCTCAGGCTAAGAGCCATCTCTCCTTTCTTGGAACTCCTATTCTACTTGTTTGTGCTACACAATTCAGTGTCATATTATATAACCTGTTAAAACTTTATTTAATTGCACTATGTTTACATTTTTAAAAACTATCTCCAACATGTAAAATGTTTATACTCCACAACAACAAAAAAATGTAGATATTCAGCAAATACAACTGGTTTCTTTTTCTAAAACTGTATATATGACTTACTGTATCATATGGGATATATCATAGTTGTAGTGTAGTCAAAAGAGCACTGTAGTCTTCCCTCTACTCTCATACTAGAAATACAGTAGGTGCCCACCATTTGTATAATTGCGAAACATATGGTAACGTGTGAATAGAATGGAATATCACTGTGCTGTAAGAAATGATGGATATGAAGAATTCAGAGAAACATAGAAAGAACTATAAGAAATGATGCAGAGCAAAGAAAGAAGAACCAGGAGAAAAATACAGAAGTTGATGAGAACCATACGAGATGAACTCCGAGGAGTTCTTCTGAATGACAGAGGATGAAACACGCATTGAGATATGGGAGATGACAGGTGTAGAGTGCTTTAAGACATGGTTGCATTATCTATCAGTTGGTTTTGCTTAACTAGTTTTCTTTGTTATAAAGGGAGGGTTCAATATTAGGGAAGGATATTGAGAAGTAAGAAAAGGTTAAAACAAAACTCTAAAAGGAATAACTATGAAAATAGAAAACAGGGGGAGAGCACTTAGACTTGAAATCATGAGAAAGGGTCTCCTAGCCTTGTCTTTGTGTCCTTTAGCAAATCACTTAAATTCTTTAAGCCTCAGTTTCATCGTCTGTATGATGGGGATAATAAGACATGCTACTATGAATCTAAAGCCATTCATGTGATTTTCTTGTCCAAAACACTTCTTCTTGTGTACCACTTCCCTACATGTGTCATGGTCCCATGTTAGAATATAAGTTCCTTGAAAACTAGGACTGTTGCTTGCTTATATTTGCACCCTCACCATTTCGCACAGTGTTGGGCACGTAGTATGTACTTTATAAATATTTTTTCATTCATTTAGTCATTCATTCATTTATTTGGAAACTTATGTGAATAGGAATTATTACATGTCAGTCCTTCTTTTACATGCCTTTCTCATAATACAAAATGGCCTTTAACTCTCTGTCCACATCATCAATTTCACTCAGAATTATTATAGTTTCTTCACTTGTCTTTATCATCAAAGGACTCATCACCATCTTCTCATTAACAATAGAGCAAGCCTTCTCATTTCAACAGTTTTCACAGCCAACTGTACAGTCTGCATGTTGATCACCAAATCATCAGTTGGATCCCCCTGTGGTCAAGTCAATTCAATTATTTAAATAATGAAAATAACCAGCTTGTTATACTGCTCCTCTGGTTATTTCAACCATATTAAGCCCTGCAGGGCTCCAATTAATTGCTTTAAAGAAAAGCACTTTATGGTAGCCAAAATGTTAATTAGCTACATTGGGTTGATTCAATTGAGCCATACTTGAGTTCTTGTTCTTTATGTATAATTTTAACAACCTTATTATGCCTTTTAGTATATACTCCACAGTATTTCTTCTAGTTCATTTTTCAACTACAAATAGTAATATTTTCTCAACTAACATCTTTCTACCATGCCTTTTATGAAGCTAGTTTTCCTTATAGAGATATTTGGGAAAGTTTTTACTGCCAATCAAATTTCCTTTTTGATTGCGAACATAAACCTTTTGATCTTACCAAATAGCATGCTTTGGTAAAAATTTAGTCAGAGACCTGAGTGTGTGTGTGTGTGTGTGTGTGTGTGTGTGTGTGTGTATTTATATATATATATATATATATATATATATATATATATATATATATATATATATATATATTTTCCCCCCTCGGGTGAATATTTTAGTTGTTGGATCCTCAGTTCCTTTAGAATTTTATCAGAGGGTATTATAGTATATTACAGACCATAATTTTATAGTGAGAAGGGTCAGTAGAGACCAGCCAGTCCAACTCCAATGTCTTATAGAAGGGAAAATTGATGCTCAGAGAGGTTAAGGATTTGCTCAAGAGGTACAAAGGGAGTAAGAGATGGAGGTGGGATTTGTCCCTTGTGGAGCCTAGGTCCTCAAACTCATAATCCATTTTTTTTCACTATACCACATTGTCTCTAAGTCTCCATATACATTTAGCACTCCAGGCATACTCTTCCCAAATGACAGGGCAGATTTCTGCCCCTTCTCCCCATCCCCAAACAGGTACCCTGATGGGTTCAAGATGCTCAAGATTTGGTTAGAGTAGACATAGATTGAAATAATTCATCTAAGGTAATGGCAGATGATGTAAGGCTCATTCCAGTTTGATCTTAAGAAAGTCACCTACTTTTTAAATTTTACTCTTGATATTAATGTCATTGGTATGATAAGGACCCACTGTATACCTCCTTTGGTGCTAAAAGTGTTTGTGTTAAAACTATTCGTGTAAAAATGTCCTTACATCTATTAAGACATGAATCATAGTGAGATAACATTGTTAACAGTATGGCTTTTCCCACTCCAGAAGAACTCCTTCTGACATTTCCTACTCCCTAAATACGACCTTTGGACTAGTCACTGAACTTCCCTAGGTTTCAATTTCCTCACTGCCTCTGAAATTCTTTATATGCTAGATTTTTTATCAAAGGATCCATCTCTTCCTAGAAAATCCTTTTGCAACTCTTCCAGGAAGCCTTCCCGGATAGAATATTTCTACATCTAAATGATTCCTTCCTCTTTGGATCTCCCATGGTGCTCTTTTTAAACTTTTTTTTCTATACACATTTTCCAACTTGCAGATATTACGTCCTTTTGCCTCCCCCTCTAGACCGAAAACTCATTGAAAGTGGTATACAGTGTTGGTTTCCATCTTCATAACCACAGGGCCTTCTGCATTGGAATGTTTGAACTGAATTCAAGTTAGCTTTTCAAATTTTTCATGATGTTTTGTTACTAAACTTCGGGGGAGATCTGAATCAGGCAGCCAGGAAATTGGATTAGATTAACTGTGCTGATTGAAAAAAAATCAGGATTTATTGAATATGTTTTCTTTGAAATAGAAATGAAATATCAGAAGATAGGCACAGACTTTTCATACATTAACTATCTTTCCTTACAAACATTATTTGAAGGCAGACAATTTTCTCTCCTTGCCCTTTTTCTTGCCCCTACCAATTCCTGTGAAAGTCATTGTATGCTTAACACAATCCAGATTTACAACTTTTCTCCCAGAAAAAGCATTGCTATGATTCCCAAATGGAGGCTTTCCTCCCAATTTCCTCTCTTCTCTGCATATCACACAGTCTCAGGACTTGGTTCATACCTCGGTTCTTTTTCGGTGGAATCTGCTTTTATGATATAATCATTTCCTTTAACAAACATTTCGATTCTTCATCTTTGTATTGTCAAATCACTGTGTTCCAGTTTCAGAGGGAGTCTCAAAAGAGATAGTTCCCTCAATCATCTTATCAAGGAGGAGTCAAAGCATTCTCTAGCATTCATTCAGTTAAAAAAAAAGGGCTGAATTGTCAGTAGCTTCTAATCTCATAATTTTCAAGATACAAGATTATCCCTGAATTTGTTCTACCTGGGGGATCTTTTCTCTTTCCTCCCCCCTGCACTGTATGAGCCATTCCTGATTGAAAGTGCCCTGTGGGTTTTCATTTGTATAAAAACCTGTAGCGCACAAGCCCTTTTACTGTTCAGCAAGAGCTTACAATTAATCCGAAGCAAGGCATCTTATGACATATCATAGTAAGAAGATAGAAATAAAACATTGCCCCCATAAAACTGGTGCATGATCCCCCACAAATACACACACCACCATTTGGAAGAGTGAAAATAGCTAGGAAGCACATGGAAAAACACATTTGGAAGATATGTGGTTGGGGCATATACATGTGTGCACATATCTGTATGGAGCATCTGTCTGGCATGCATTGGAAAGAAACAAAGACAGCAAATACTTTTGTCCTGATCACACATGTAGATGATTGACTCACACCCTGGATGCATGAGGGCCACCAGTGTGTCCAAGTGATATTGTTACACTTTTTCCTTCTCATCCAATGTAATGTGGTGCATAGTCTCAACCAGGCATGTATATAGAGCTCATGTTCTCTGCAACATGTTGCTCCATGCTGATCCTGTCCGGGCACTGCTTGGCACTACTCTGTTGGTTCTGTAGTTGATGTTGAACATTATCAGATATGTTTACTAGATGTTTACTAGGCATGAGGTTATACAGTTTCTCCCTATTTCCAGCTTTTAGCTTCATTGGCTAATGTGTAATCTCTTCTCTCTTTCAGTTTAGAAACCAGAGGTTGAAGATTCACCTCTTTTAAAAAAGCAGACCCTTTGGGTATCAGATTAGGAGATAAACTTTACTGTTTTCCTTGCCCTTTAAGGATAGTCTTTAGTTCCTTAAAGCCTAGACTTTGATAGAATTTTCTTCTTCAAAAGGGAGTTTTGCATTCTCCTGGCCCATAGAACCCTCCCTCCAATGTCTTTAAGTATTAAATCTATTTTTAAAAAATATCAGCTTCCTACTCATCAAGAGCAGTGTCTATGTCTGAAGCCTCTATCTGACTTAGAATTAGAAAGTCTTTGTTATTCCTGTTTAATGTCTAATTTTTGAATTTCACCTATTCTGCATCATTCTATAGGTTAACCTTCCAACAGAACACCAAACGCTACTTATGTTTGAGTTCATATCCTTCTCCCTGCCCCCTACCCCCTGGGCCCCCAGGTTTTCTTGTTCCTGAAATTCTTTTCGGTCTCCCATGCAAAGAAATAGGTATGAGGAGGAGGGAAATAAAAGTGCCTATTGGGAGCAGCTTCAAGACTTTAACTTGCACCTTAATCCTTTGTTTCAAATTCTTTCCTTTCTTATGCAGCCTATAGAGAACAGTGGACATAGAGTTGGCTTCCGAGTGAGGAAGATCTGGGACCAAGTCTTGCCTCTGCTCCACACTAGTTGTGTGATCTTGAAGAAGTTACTTACCCTTTCATCGCTCCCCAGAGTAGCCTCTAAAGCTGTAAGTTGCAGAGAAAGTTCTAATCTGCATTGTTGAGTGTATTCCTTCTTGGGAGAGCCCTACATTGATAAATTTTCAGGTCTAAGTTAAAGAAAAATGATCTCTATGTGATAAGAAAGAAGTATTTCTAGTCTTTTAGCTTTGTGTCCTATACCAGCTTATATCTTTTTATTACTAAATTATTAAATTTTTACTGAAATGTTGTTTATTAAATTTTGTTTCTTTTAATCTACACAGCGAGTCAAACACTTTTTGTCAAGGAGTAGCATGCTCCATTCTCATTCCTCTCCAATCATGATTTGTCATTGAGTCGATCAGAGTTTTTCAGATTTGTTTGTTGTTACTTTTATTTATTGTTTACATTGCTATATAAATATGTTGCTGTTATTGTATAAATTGGTCTCTGCTCATTTCATTTTGCATCAGTTAATGTGTCTTTCAAGGTTTCACTGCAACCATCCTTTTCATCATTTTCTTATTGCCTGATAGTATTACATAATAGTATCACACCCTGATGGTATTGTCATAATTTATTTATCCACTCCCCTAATTGATAGGCAACCCTTTCATATATAGGACTTCCCTACTAATAATACTTCATATGAAGTGCCCAGGAAGGACTACTATCTCTAGTGTAAGGGCTTGCCAAGTCCTTTTCTGGGCTGCTCATCCTCCCTTGGTATCTGTCTGTTACCCCACTCTCACCTGCAGTTCTAAGAAGCTGTAGCCTGTTCAGGGGCCACACCTTGGTAAAATAGTCTCTGCAGATGCTGATATCTCCATACCTCACTGACATGTTTGTTGTGTTTACTAGGCATGAGGTAACTGATAGACCTCAAATACGTCAGTGAGTTAGGGGGATAACTACCATAGTGTAGAAAGACTTCTCCTGACAGAATGGGCTGATGAGAACAATTTGCTTCTATGACCATGAAGACAATTGAAGCAAATTCTATGGAGCACTTAGAGCTTGGTCAAACATCAAAGATACCAAAGTCATCCACTACATTCTTTTTTTTTAAAATTAAATTTATTAATTTATTAATATTATTAAATTTAGTAAATAATAATACATAAATAAATGATAAAATTAAATAAAAATAAATAAATAAATATTGATTTATTAAATTAAATTAAATTTATTTATTTAACTTTTTACATTCATTTTCACAAAAGTTTGGGTTCCAAATTATCTCCCCATTTGTCCTCTTTCCCCACCCCAACACACTGAGCATTCTAATTTCCCCTATCACCAATCTGCCCTCTCTTGTATCATTCCTCCCCTCCCTTGTCCCCCTCTTCCCTTTTGACCTGTAGGGCCAGATAACTTTCTATTCCCCATTACCTGTATTTCTTATTTCCTAGTAGCAAGAACAATACTCAACAGTTGATCCTAAAACCTTGAGTTCCAACTTCTCCCCATCCCTCCCTCCCCACCCATTTCCTTTGGGAAGGCAGGCAATTCAATACAGACCATATCTATGTAGTTTTGCAAATGACTTCCATAATAGTCATGTTGTGTAAGATTAACTATATTTCCCTCTCCTATCCTGCCCCCCATTGCTTCTATTCTCTCTTTTGATCCTGTCCCTCCCCAAGAGTGTTGATTTCAAATTGCTCCCTCCTCCCATTGCCCTCCCTTCCATCATCCCTCCCACCCTGCTAATCCCCTTCTCCCTCTCTTTACTGTATTGTAAGATAGGTTTTCATACCAAAATGAGTGTACATTTTATTCCTTCCTTTAGTCGAATG
>JAQQSK010017719.1:0-10032 GCA_028658325.1 Potorous gilbertii | reverse complement strand
ATATATATACACATACATATATGTGTACATATATCTAACCTATATATCTCTATTTCCTTGCCTTAGATGTCAACCCACTTCAGTGTATCTTTCCATTCATCTACCAAAGTTATCTTACCTCCTTACTCAATAAACTCCACTGACTCCCTATTATCTCAATATCAAAGATTAAGACCTCTTAGGCATTTAAAGTCCTTCAGAAATTAGATCCTTCCTATTTTTCCAGTATTCTTATACTTTATTCCAATCTCCATACTTTCTGATTAAGTAACACTTGCCTTCTAGCTGTTCCTCAAGCACTATAGATACTCCATCACCCAACATGGTGCTTTTTTTCCACTGTCTGTCCCCTAAGCCTGGAATAGTCTTCCTCCTCCTCCTTACCTTTCCACAGATCTCAACTAAAATCTCAGTTTTTTGGGAGAAGCATTTCCTGGTGCCCCATCAATGGTAATGCCTTCCCCTGAAATTTCCTCCAATTTACCCTGTATAAACCTTGCATGTATTTTGTATGTATTTTATAATTTATATGTATGTATTTTGTTTACATGCTGTTCTCCCACTAGATTGTATTTCTTGAGTTGGGCTGTTTTTGCCTTTCTGTGTATCTCCAATGCCTAGCACAGTATCTGGCATATAGTAAGTGCTTAATAAATACATATTGACTTCAATCAATTAATTAACAAGCATTTATTAAGTGTTATTTATCCTTCATTTCAAAGAGGATTAATAACATTACAGGGTGATGTCTTGACTTGTGAGTGAATTGGATTTAAGTGAGGAAAAGTTGCACAAAGTCATCAGCCTTATAGCCAGAGTCATCAAAGTCCAGTGGAAAAACAAAAGTTAGGACTACTGATGATGGCCCAGGATGTAGTGGTTGATCTTGGCTTCTTTAATGTCTAACCAAGCTCTAAGCACCCCAGAGCACCCACTTCAGTCATCTTCAGGGCTGTTGGAACAAATTGTTCTCATTTGCCTGTTTGGTTTGGGAAAGTTTTCACACTGTTTGGAGTAGACATCCCCTTAACTCACTGACATTTCACTCCGTCTGATTTAGTACCCATCTGTTGAGATGATTTCTCTGGAGTGTGGCAGTTACACAGGCTACAGCTTCATAGAACTCCAGGTGAGAGTTGGGTGAAGGTGGACACCAAAGGAGGATGAACAACCCTGAAAAGGGCTCAGCAAAGCCTCACACCAGAGGCACCAATTCTTTTAAAACACCCCATACACCCTAATGACCAAGAACAAGTGTAGTAATGTTCTCTCAGTTTAATATCTGATACACTTGCTCTCCAAAATATATTAAATGGAATCTTGGAACAGGGAGATGGAATAGGAATTTGCTCTGTCCACTCCATACATCTACCTATTATTACAATACTTTTAGGAATGATGTATCTCCCTTATTTATTAAGTCCCTGTGTGTTGGAAGACAGGCTTTGGGGATACAAAGACAAAAATGTCACCTCTATACTCGAGGATCTCATACTCTGTGTAAGTACTGTGTCCTCATTAGAAACCAGAATCCAACAACATGTTCTGTACAACAGACACACTTGGAACAGAAAGACATCCAGAGTTGAAATGAAGGACTGGAGCAGAGTATATTATAAATCAGCTGAAGTGAAGAGAGCAGGGGCAGAAATCATGATTTTAGACAAAGAAATAGCAAAAATAGCCTCTTTGAAAGATAATCAGGAAACTAAATTCTGCAAAGAGGTTACACAGACAATGAAGTAACACATAAAGTTTTACAGCATGTTTCCCTAATAAAGACCTCATTTCTCAAATATATAAGGAGTCATATTTATAAAAGTAAGAGCTATCCCCCAATTGATAATTAGTCAAAAGGTATAAAGAGGCAGTTTTCAGAATAACTCAAAACTATCTATAGTTATATGAAAAAATTGCTTGAAATCACTATTGATTAGGAGAAAGGTAAATTAAAGCAACTTTGAGATACCACTTCACACCTATCAGAAATGATAAATGCTGGAGGAGATAAGGGAAAATAGGTTCACTAATGAATTGTTGGTATAGTAGTGATCAGGTCCAACCATTCTGGGGAACAAATTATATCTATGCCCAAAGGGTTATAAAATTGTTCATACCTCTTGATATGGCAATAGCACTACTAGGTCTATATCCAAAGAGATAAAAAAAAGAAAAGAGCCTATCTACACAAAAAATTTGTAGCAATTCTTTTCGTGGTGGCAAAGACGTAGAAATTTAGGGAATATGCATCAATTGGGGAATGGCTGACCAAGTTGTGGTACCTGACTGTGATGTGGTACTATTGTGCTATAAGAAATGACAAGGTGGGATGGACAGGAAAAACCAACCAAACAAACAATGCAAGACCTATATGAAATGATACAAAGTGAAGTGAGAAGAACCAGGAGATCATTTTGCACAGTAATTAGCAACTGTGAAGGACTTGGCTACACTGATCAATACAATGATCCAAGACAATTCCAAAGGATTCAGGATGAAAAAATGCAATCCACTTTCGGAGAAAGAACTAATGAACTCTGAGTTCAAATTGAAGTATATTCTTTTCGCTTTATTTTATTTTCTGATGTGGCTAATATAGAAATATGTTTTGCATGATATCATATGTATAATTGATATAATATTGTTTGCCATCTCAGTGTGTGGGAGGGATGAAGAGAATCTGGAACTCAAAATTTAAAAAGGAAAGAATATTAAAAATAAATATATAATAAAATATTATTGAGAAAAAAAAGAAAGGACATTGCATTGATCCTTGATTAGGGGAGTTGGAGTTCTCTGAGCTATAGTGAACCTTTGAGTCCCTTGGGTCTGCTGGCCTTTTATTGTAGAAACTGCAGTTGCTGTTTCTGGTATGTTGTGTTACAAATAGGGTTTCTCTATGATGTGGTATCATTTTTTAAAATTTGTAAGTCTTAGTTTCCTTATGTGAAAAATGGGGACAAGAATATTTGAACCGTGTTGTTCAAATAAGGATATAAGAATAAGAATATTCATTTTGTTGCTGGTGGGCAAAGTGACAGTAAATTTTAAAGCATTGAAGGAAATAAAAAGAATTATTTTGTGCTCTTATTGTCCAGTAAATTTAGCACATTGTTGGAAATTCATGAGCTATTACTTTAAATGCATATTGACATGTAGCCTTGAATCTGTGGTAGCTTCTATGTGTAAAGTGGCTCCAGAATGTGATGTTATACATTATAAAAATGAGCTATTACAGAAAGATAACTTTAATACATTCCCAAGTTTACCTAAAAATGTGTAAGGCTATTCTTTACCAAGTAAGTAAAATTTTAAAATATTAAAATTGTTTTCTGATTTGGAGACTACATTACTGAATTCTTTCCTTCTTTTCCTTCATCATTGGTACTAACTAATTTTGAACCATGTAATAACAAGCTTAGGAGTGAGGTGAGTGGAGTCATCTGAACAGAAAGTCTTTTTTTTTGTTATTGTTCGGTTGTTTTTCAGTCATGTCTGATTCTTTGTAACTTCTGTAACTTCATTTAGGGTTTTCTTGGCAAAGGTACTAGAGCGGTTTGCCATTTCCTTTTCTGACTCATTTTACAGATGAGCAAATTCAGGTAAACAGGGTTAAGTGACTTATCCAGAGTCCCACAGCTAGTGTTTGAGGCCACATTTGAAGTCAAGAAGATGAGTTATCCTGAACCCTGGCCCTCTATCCATGGCACCACCTAGATAAGATGAATATTCTAAGATATTCCCAGGATTCAGTCAGGCTAGGACTGAAAATTGAGTCCTACAAAAGCTGATCTCATATCTGACATAAAACAAAGCAGTTTAGTCTCTTTGAAGCACATTCTGCACTTGGTTTGTGCTCCCATAATGGCTGCACATTATCCCAGGAGTGGCTTTTATTCTGTGTCTTTGTTGGCAGTTCAACGCTCAGGCTGTTTCATTGTGCATAATGATGGCAGCGGGGGAGGCAGTGCTCTGTGAATAAGACTCTGGGTACATGTTTAAATTAATGAAAGACCTTTCAAAGCCAAATTGCCCAGTAATCTGTGACATGAAAGGCTTTTGTGTGTGTTTTTTAATACATCTAATGCTCTTTCCTTCCACTAAAGTACTGCTCTGATGCCTCTTTGGGATAAAGAGGTGAGCCAGGCCTCTCAAAAAAGGCAGGTCCTAGCAGGCAGTATGGCTTCAAGTATAACTTAGGGGACCCATTGTATGTGTGCCTTCCAAGAATGAGCCTGATTCACTGTAGAGGTTCATTTCCACCAGATGATGATGGATGATGATGATGGAGGATGATGAGGAGGACAGGGCCGTAGTAACTAATGCAAATCTTTAGGATCATAACATTTAGTGCTGGAAATGAAATCAGAGATGATCTAGTCCAGTACTCTCTCTGCGAAAAGCAGAAATTGGGGCCCAAAGAGTGGAAAATGATATGCCTAAGGTCTCCCTAGGCAGGAAAAAACTAAGTTAGAATTTGAGCCTAGGTCCACTGACTCCAGGTCCAGTACTTGTTCTATTTTACTATGTTAGCTCTATTAAGGCAGGGAGAATTTACAATCAATATCAGGAGAGGGAGTGTTCACATGGATGCAATAACGTATCTTTAGAAGTACTGAAGAAGGGCTTGGGAGCCTAGTTCTGACATGAAATTGATTAGTTATCATTCCTAGAAGCCATTACAAGAACAAAACAAAAACATAACTCATCCAAACAAGAGGGATTTATAGAAAGGCAGAATCTAGGTTAGAAGGGACATCAGAAGTCATCTAGCCTCAGGTATACTCTTTCTCTCTCTCTCTCTCTCTGTCTCTCTCTCTCCTCTCTCTCTCTTTTTCCATATATATATATACAAACACATATATACACAAATATATAAAACTGATGACAGAGAAGGCACAGACTGATAAGTGGACACCCATCTTCTTATTAAAGTTGGCCTATGATTGAAACTTTCAAGCATAAGCCAAGTGAGAGATCATGTGATTGTTGTCTGAAAGCCTGCCTAGTAAAATATAAAAGGTCCATTACCACAGGATTTTCTCTGATAAAGTAATGATGAATTGCTACCAATATCTCAACACGACAAGAATAAGCCTTATTGACACCATTCATGATCTAACTGGAATGCAGAGACGACCACCTTTTATAACCATCCCTAGAACTGTTCTTTTATTGAATCTTGACTGTAATTTTGGCATAAATGCTTTGTCTCAAATAACAGGATCTTGTATAATTAAATGAGGAGAAGCTTCTCTTCTCCACATCTCTCGAAATCTACCTAGTATGCATGATCAGGGGCAGTCCAAGCTCATACCTTTGTCTTCACAGATGGTTGAGGAAACCAATTAGGAAACAATAGGGTTGCTAAAGGACAACAGACCTATTTCTGTGGCACTCATAATGGTAATAGGTTCTTGGTTCACAGGATGTAGGGAATTGGAGAATATGATGGTAAGAAAAGGCCCCCATTATTCCCAATTTCTTCTGGACATAAATGGAATCAATGAAACAAAGATGGAATTCAAGGTTGAGAGATCAAGTGCCAAAGCTGGAAAATAGAAACAAAATATGGGACAAGATGATTTGTACCTAAGGAGTGAATGGAAACTGAACATCACGGCATAACAATGGTTCAGAGACAGGTAAGCAGTGAGGAAGTAAAAATCTCTACTACATGCTAGAAAAAAGAGGACTTTGAAACCTGTATATAGATAGTAAGCTTCTTAGACTCTTCTTGGTAGAGCAGGAGGCAATGATTGCGTTGGCAAGATGGAACTCTTAACAGAAGTCATTCTACTCAGAATGGGAAAGAGAGAGAAAACTAGAGTGAAAATTTGAAGATACAAAGAGAAGCAATTCTCATGAGGAGGAAAAGCAAGGATCACCTAAACAGACTATGGTGGATACGTGTTCAAAGAACTGATTGATCAACTTAGATTTTGAAAAATTACATATGGAAAATGGAAGCAAAGTCAAGTAATAGAATGAATTAAAAAGTGTGGCACTACATTGTAAGAATATTGTTAGGGGTGCTGAGGCTCAGAGCACACAGACATTGGCAAGGAAAACTAAGTTAAGGACAGCAGTAAAATTGCCAGCATGCACAGGTACTCATGCATACATGTTGGAGAGTGTGTTCATTATTGGTTTATTTATTTAAATTTGTTTTGTTAAAGATTATAACATCTTGGCCAAAATAATCGAGAACCTTAGGACAGAGATGGCATTTTCATCATTGCCCCATTGGAAGTCTTTAAGTAGAGGCAGATGACCACTTCTCACATATGTTGTAGAAGAAATTCTTGCTCATTTAATGGGCCAATCTTTTGAGTATGTGCTATATCTTCTGCTTGATGCTAACCCATATGAAAGTTTTACATGCCTGCTTCTGGAATTGCATGTGATAATTTTCAGTGAATGAACCCTGTCCCCAATTTGGGGCATGCCTGGGTATTCTGTTATTGTTTCCTGTCTGATTACTGTAAGTACTTTTTAAATAGTGAGCCATGTTTGGGAGGGCAGATAAAAGGCCCCAGTGGTGAAACTGTGAACTGATCCAACCATTTTGTAGAACTATCTAGAATTATGCCCAAAGAGTTATTGAACTGCCTATACCCAAAGACGATTAGGGAAAATGGAAAAGAACCTTTGTGTTCTAAAATGTTTATAGTAACAATATTGTTTTAAGAATGACTTTGAGTGATTAAGTCATTTTCACTATTATAAATACACTAATTATAAAGGATGAATGAAGAAAGATTCTATCTGCATCCAAAGGAAGAACTGATAAATAGAAATATGTATAGAACAATTTTACCTATATATACCTATTTATGTTTAATGGTAACCATTTCTAGGGCAGGAGTGGGAGGGAAGAAAAAAATTAACATGATAATTTTAACTATATACTATAAATATAGCATATGTATAATATATAACCATATACACATATTTGTAGTTTCACATACAATCATCTTTTTTATTATACTGTTATGAAAACGCTTGTTTTAGTCCATAAATTAAAGATAAAATAAATTTTAAAAAAGAAATTCAATCTTTTTCCTCATATCAATCAAGGAAAAACTGTTATAAGTTTCATGTGGGGCAATAATCCTAGGGTTCCACCCAGGCCGCCCTGTGGCCTTCAACACAAAGTGCTGCTGATTTTTGCTTTGTATTTCATTTTCTCCTACTTTTAGTGAATGAATGCAGGAGGTGGAAACTTAGTGACAAATTTGTGGGTTTTGAAATGCAAGAAGAAAAATAAGAAGTCCAGAGATTGGAGTCCATGCCAGAGTTTGTTCTCCACTGAGTGCACCGAGGAGTGCAACCCCAAGAAATGCCCTATAGGACCCAGCCCAGCAATGGATTGTCCAGTGGCTAAGATAACATGTGACTCTTCTAGTGATTATGCTATGCCTAGAAGTTGGGTTGATATTTAGTGAAAATCACTCTAAGTTTGAGCTCAATCTTTGTACCAATTTGTAGAAGAAAGAGTATGTCTTGGCTTAAGGGGATGCTTTTGTACTTTGAGTCTTGCGTATGTTTTTTAGTAAATGTTCTTTTAGAGACAATTGATATTAATTGCTTATTAATGATATCATGGTGGTATTGACTGGTAATATTATACTGGAGCAGTAAAAACTGGCCATTAATATTGGGGAAATCACACCAGAATGGTAACTTGAGCTAATGGCTTTGGAAAAGTCCCACTGTATCTCAAGGGGTAGTTCTCAAATCTTGAGAGGGAGAGGTTAACCAGCTACATTCTGGAGAAAAAAACTGCTAGAACCTATCTGAGTTGAGAGAGTAAAGTCCAGAGTTTTGCTACACTCAAAATATGAGTTGTACAAAGTGGTCACTAAGGATCTCTTTCACCTCTGAAAATTTGTGATCTCAAATGGTAGCAAAGCTAAAGGCAGTAACTTGAAGTACCTTTCACCTTCTTTCATGTTGTAACAGTAAGCACCCCATCATACACAGGGAGGCCTACTATCACAAGTTCTTAGATCTTTTTAGTTTTTATATTTGCATTCGTAAAAAAGGAAAGGCAACTTTTAAGGGGTTAATAATCACTTTAATCAAGCACAAATATCATTCCTTTAACTGAGTACATATATCATTCACCTAGTTCAGAGGAGTCAGTACCCTGAACTTCAAAGAAAATATAGAGAAATCAAAAAGTCAACAGGTATGGATTCCTCTGCCTGACCATAATTCAATAGACAGTTCTAACCAATTGTCTGACCAGAGTTGCCAGAGAGGGAAGCACTGACATCTGGGTTTTCAAAGCTCGGGTCTCCTTAAAGCAGCTTCTCAGGGTCCTTGTCTGGTGCTCAAATCTTCTTACTAAGCCCCAAAGTGAAACCTCACCCTCAGAATATTTATACTTTTTTTAGAGCCAGAGGGCATGACCCTCTGACCCTGTGCCTCAATAGAAAAAAACAAAAGATACTCAGAACCTTCCTACAAAACAAGTCCCCTATCAAGCATCCCTCAATGGGCAGACCCATTAACGGATGGAAAAAATTCTCCTTAATCACATTATTCAGAGGCATTATACTTCTTGGTATAAACAAGAAGAGCAAAAAGATCCTAATGTGATTGCCATCATACATGTCTCCTTTACTCAAGGAGTTGTTCTGGAGAAAAATATGTCTTCCCTAAGCAGATTCAGTCCTAGATTAAATGCAAAATAAATCATAAACCAAAGGTGGGGTGAGGGGAAGGGATTTAGAGAGGAAAGCATCTGTTTATTGATGACCTCCTAGGCCTCTTTGCAGAACCTTTGCTCAAAGCTATTCCCTTGAAATATATTTCTTTCCTTATTTCTCTTTCAGAATCCTCCTCTGTCTTAAAGTTTCAGGGCAGATGTCACCTCCTCTGTAAATTCTTCTTTTATCTCCTCAGTTGTCAATTCTCTCTTGCTTTTCAATTTAGTTTGTATTAAATGTTATGAACACGCCTTATTCTCTCTCCCACCTTCTCCAGCAGAATGAAAGCCTCTTGTTTTCACAATTGAATTGTTGAATGGCTCTCCTTCCCTACTGACCCTTACAAGCTCTCTCTTTTTCTCATTAACATTGACCAAACTCATTCTCTTCTTCAATATTCTCCATAAACACCTCCCTCTTTACACGAACCGATGCAAAATGAAGTGGACAGAATCAGGAGAACATTGTACATGGTAACAGCAACATTGTCCAATGAAGAGTTGTGAATGACTTAGTTATTCTCAGCAATACAATGATCCAAGACAATCCCAAAGGACTCATGATGAAGTATACCATCTGCCTCCAGAGAAAGAATTGATATTATTTGAATACGGACTGAAACATACTATTTTTCATATTCTTTCATTCTTTTCCTTTTTATTCGAGTCTTGTATAAAGCAACTAATTTGGAAATGTTTTACGTGATTGGCCATGTATAAACTGTATCTGATTGCTCACCATTGCAAGGAGGTGGTAAAGGAGGGAGGGATAGTAAAAATTTGGAACTCAAAACTTAAAAAAAAAGCCCAAATGGTAAAAAAATTATTTTAACTTGTAATTGAGGGGAAAATGATACACACATATATACATACACACACATATCCTTGTGATCCCTGTAAGCTCCTACCTCCCTTTCTGCTCCCCACAAGCTCTTCTTCTTTTCCATTGCTCCCCGTGAGCTCCTAATGCCTGCTATTCTCCTCCACAAGCTTCTTTCCTTCTCCCTTCTTATCCTCCCTCCATACACACTCTTATTCCAAGATGCCTGTCTCTGCCAGCTGAGTGAGCCTAGAGCTGCCCTGACTCATAACAGAACTCTGCCAGCTGTACCAAGAGACTTCTTCACACAGGCTGCCCTGTGCCCTGTTCCCTTGAACATCTGTAAGAAAAAAAGCTTCCCAAACTTTGTTGCTCACAGCATCCAACCGCTAATTGGGCAGAATAAGTCGTTAAAGATAGTTTACCCTGTTCATTATGCTGGCTGCTTATCAAACTCTATTAGTAATTAGTTTCCTAAAGATAGCAACATTATTGG